>CANUEX010071491.1:0-19470 GCA_948099535.1 Jatropha multifida | reverse complement strand
TACTTAAATTAACTTAATTACTCAATCAAAATACTAAAATTTAAACTAACATACTAAAAATTAATTAATCAAGCATCTACCAAAATAATAAAATCAATCATCAAAATACTAACAACTAACCACAAATATTAAAATTCAACTACCTAATTAATTATTCACAATTAGCTAACTAATCAAAAATTAACCCAATAAATTCTAAAAATAATAAAATTAGTACCCAATAAATATCAAAGTCCTGATAAATCCTTGAATCGGAGATTGAAGGAGGAGGAGACGGTGGCCGGTAGCAAGCTAGGCTTGTTGTGGTTGCCGAAAACTGTTGCAACGGAGGAGACAATGGCTGGCAGGAGACCAGCGGCTGGAGGTGCAGCTGGGTTTGCTGGTTCGCGCGTTAGAGGAAGAAGGGAGGAGCAGTGGCCGTGTGAGGAGGAGCTGGCCGGGTCTGAGTCGCGCGATGGAGGAGGGAGGAGGAGGTGCGGCTAGAGCTGGCTACTACGGTGCTGGCGTTGCGCAGAGGGGGAGAGACAGAGAGAGGCAAGGAGAGGAGAGAGAAAGAGAGAGGGTTGAAGCTGGACTGGTGGCCAGCGCTGCTCCTAGAGAGGCAGTGAGGGGGTGGGTGCGGCAGAGAGAGAGAGAAAGACTGAGAGTGTTTGGTTGTAAAGGAGAGGGAAGTATCGATGGAGAAGGAGAGAAGGAAAATAAAAAGAAAAGAGAGAAAAGAAAGAAAGGAAAGAAAGAAAAAGAAAAAATAAAATAAAATAAAGTTAAAATTATTAATAAAAACAAACCGTCCGTCGATAACTTAACGGGGAGAAAAAAATAGTAACGCACAGTATTTTTCAAAAATATCCGATTCGGGTCTAATTTTAATTAATTTGGTCCAATAAAAAAAAATTGGTCCGATTGTTATTCGATTAACGGTTACTCGATTAATTTTAGGGCGAACCAAAATAGTTTTCGGTCCCGATAATATTACGTGGCGTAATATTGTTGGCTAATAATTTAACGATTAAATTTAAATGGAAATTATTTTGAAATAAAAATTTCGGGGTATTACAAACTTATGCTTTAATTTTTTGTCATTAATCAATGTGTAATGCACGTCATGAAAAAAACTAGTAACAAGTAAAACAAAGCAATGACAAAAAATCAAACAAATGCAAACAATGAGTGTAGTCAACGTATAGCACAAGTCATAAAAAGATGACTAATTCTAAATGAGTGCATAGAAAGAATAATAAAATGATAACAAGATGATTATATCTAGTAGAAAAGAATTTATGGAAATAATAAATCAAGAAGAAAACTCCATATATTTTGTCATGTTATCTTCAAATATACTTGTTTTTATAAATTATATAATTTCAAAAATATGTATACTGCTATATTTTTAGAGAGCTGGAGGAGAACGGAAGAGTAGAAGACCCATGTTTGAGGAATATCTTTTTCTTTTATCTTTATGTTTATATGAGGGGTCTTATTCTACTTTCAGTGAATGTGAACCCTTATTTGTAATTTTTATGGAATTCATTTATAAATTTGAATATGAAAAAAAATTGAAAAATCAAATTTTACGAATTCAATTCTATGGATTTGAATATAAATAAATCAAATTTAATTCAGCTGCTCATTTGCTCTTTGAAATTTTTGTGGAATTCATTTATAAATTTAAATTTTTGTGTTTGTTATGAAAAAAATAAAAAATTAAATTTTATGAATTCAATTCTATGGATTTGATTATAACTAAACCAAATTTAATTCAGCTGCTCATTTGCTCGTAATTGCTGGTTGTTCTCAAAGCTTGACGGAACGACAGTTTTAGTAATTTCAGTGCTTGGTTTGCTTGGTTATGTAGTTATAATAACAATGCTTTGATGTTGATTTGGCAACTTTTGGATTAATCATAATCATGTGGTCTAGAAGAACAAGTGTAACTCTCCTTATGCTATTATTTTCAAAGTGCAGCAACCTTTAAGAGAATGGTAGAATGCCTAGTAATATATAGAATCGCAGCTTCATTCGTGCTCTTCTGTCAGTCCCATTTCATGTAAACCTCCTGTTTTTAGAACTCTCAAATGTAATGTTGATTCTAAGACAACTTATGCATGAATAATTCGTGATCATTTGGGACGATGTCTGAGAGGTAATGCTTATGCCAAGGCTATAGGAAGAAAAACAAATGAATTTTTTATTTTTTAAATTTATTACAAACATGAAAAGTTTATTTATAAATAAATGGCCGAGTGCATAATTTCCCATTTCCTCAAACTTTTCTTAAATTGCCAATTGTGCCTCTGAACTTTGCAGGGGACACTTTGTACCCTTTAAATTATAATTTTTATAGCTATTTTACCCCTTGCCAAGCTGGATCAGTGGAGCGTGGGGGAAATCACTACATAGAGTGTAAATGGTGGTTTCTAAATCCAACGTGTAAGAAACAACGTCATATTACACTATATTTAGCACAAATCTAGTGCCCTTTTAGGCTTTCTAATTCCCTTCTCCTCTCTTATTCCTTCTTTCTTTCGTTCTCTATTTTTACTAAGAACATAAATTAGGGTTTTATAATTAGATAGAATTCACTTCAGACTTCCTAATTCCGAGCTGTAATTACGGTCAAGTAGCAGTGATTAATGTCTCCTTCACCAATGTGAACCCAAGAAGGAGGTTTTCTGGTTGCAGGAGATATGGGGTAAGTCATGTGTTGAAGTTTGAATTTTGTCTTTTTTCTTTAAATGGAGGTTTAAGAAATCGTTGTTTGCTGTATTGATCTCACAAGTCAAGCGAAATGCAATTTTTTTCAGTGGTTGGATCCACCATTGCCTGAACATGTTCAACATGTGATTATGGGCTTACTCAGGCATATTAAGGAATATGAAGAAGAGAGGAAGAAACACAAGACTATATATCTAATTGGCATTGGTCTTTTTGTGTTGTTTTTTATGATGATAATATGAGATAGATTGAAGAAATGGGTTATGTGAAACTACAGTAGTGTGGATTGGGAAGTTGGTTTTAACTTTTGTTTTGAGTAGAATAGGTTGATTGTGTTGTGATTTTTAGCACTGGGGGTAGGCAATTTTTGTATAGTTTGTACTCATTATTATTTATCTCCTATTGCTTTGTAATTTCTAAGTTGGAAATGAAATTAACAGTTAACAATAAATGCATAGCCAGTTATTAGTATTGTTTAATGAAATTAACAGAAGGCAAGAAATGCATTTCCTAGAATTAGTCAATTTCCATTAATGAAAAATTGAATCCAATCAAAATCCCAAAAGGACTAAAACATTGGTAGTTTTACAACATTTGAGTTCATAAGTACCAACTATAAAAAACATGAATCCAATACATATATCAAATTAACAAAAAGAATAACTAATTGGTAGTAGTCATAACTGTTTCACAACTGCCAAATACAGTAAACAAAATTGCAAGATATTAATTCCATTAAGGGTTTGTGCTATGATGATATGGGCAGTTGCTTCTTTGTGATGGTTGACTCATTGCATAAGAGTTGGTTGATGTTCTTGTAGGTTGAGACTGCCTACGTTGATACTGTATATCAAGTCTCTGATGCTGTAGTTGTCTAGCTGTGATTGCATTTTTGCCCTTCCATTTTAATTTAGGAGCTTTGAATTCCAAATCTCCAGTTATAACAGCAGAGTTCTTCAGCTGTGATCCATGACTTATAACCCCACTGTAACTGTTTAGTGATGACTGCATTAAGATCAAATAGTGCACAAATTACTATAATGGGAAAATGAACATAAAAACAAAGCATTTAACAAATTTTGGAAACAAATTAAACCTGATATGTTGTTGCACCAGTCCCTTCATTTATGTAACTTCTATTCCTCTTGGGGCAATATGTCTTTATCCTGAGAAGTCATTGTTGGATCTGCATATCTCTTTCTATTTGATAGAGGTATTTGTTGTGTTCCTCTAGCCTTAAGGTTGCTACCCTGACTTGCTTGAGTTGGATTTTGTGTTGTTGTAGCTCTTGTACATATTCTAAAATGCATTGCAGCAAGTGTAGCTTGAGTTGTGCTTTGTTCAATAGTAGATGAAGGCATTAAGAAATGCATGAAGTTACCATCTAAATTCCAAAATGGGAATGAAATGATGTAAAAAAAAGATGTCACCAATGCATTTAATTTAATTCAGGATTGAACATTTATTGGTAGTAGTTGGAGTGAAATTGGTATTTACTCTTTGGGTTGCTCTTGGCTGACTTGGATTGCTTCTTTGGGCTAAATTTGTGGCTCTTGGCTAACTTGGATTGCTACTTTGTGATGGAGTTGTAGCTCTTGTCTGACTTGATGTGCTCTTTGTGCTTAGAGTTGATGCCATTACAGTTGCAGGGTTAACATTACTATTCATCTATACAAACAATTATAAACAGTTACATTAAATCAATAACAATATTATAAATAGCAAATTGAGGAAACATGTTTGAAATCATTGCTTGAGCTGCAATTCTCACTTTCTGTGGACAACCCCTTTTATTGTGTCTTGGATTCCTGCATAGTGTACATGTCATTACAACACTTCTCTTTGAATGCTTCTCAATTTTCTTTTTTGGTTCATCTTTGTCCCTTCGTCTGTTTATCTTTTTTCTCCTTGCTTTTTTTTGCTTGATGATTGGTGGTAGAACAATAAGATTATTGGTCTCAGGCCAAAGCTTCATTCCTAGCACTGATTGCACACTGAAACCATATGATAATAAAAAATGTTGTTTCCTATACCACTTGACAATGTAATCTTCTGGATTCAACTTTCTGTGGTTTATGGCACAAACCGCATGTTGGCATGGAATGTCTTTAAGCTCCCATAACCTACAACTACATGTCATTTGACTTAAACACATAGTGTGTTAGTATTCTCCATCTACTATCTCAAATCCAGTATCCCCATTCCACTTTGGTGTACAATGCATAACTAATAGCTTGTGCAATTTCAATTTTTCTATTGCAACAGGTGAGATATCACAAATCTATATCTCTGCAAATTCTCTCATTCCTCTCCATCACCTATTGCCTAATCTCTTCACACATGGTTATAATGGAGTTCAATCTGGCACTAAGAATCCACCCATTAAATGTCTCAGACATGTTGTTCTCAACCACATCACATTGAATTGAGGGACTAAAGAATGCCCTACACCAATTATTGGTGTTATAATACAATAAATTCTCAACAATACTAGTTTCGAGTTTGCTCATATCTTTCAACTTCTCTTTTAATAGCATTTCAATTGGAACCCTTGCCACCTCCCAAAACATCTTTCTTCTCTCTTCACCCGTCCACTTCTTTGCCTAGTATGTCCAAATATGCATTTGTGCTCAACATCAGGTAACAACTGACTAATGGCACTGTCCAATCTCTTTCACGCACAGTATTAAAAGAAAAACCATAATTATGCATTATTAAGAATTTATTAGTAAAAAATAAAATCAAAATGTAAAATGAATACCATAAAGGCCATGCCTTCTGCATGTCTGTCATAATTGCCCATCCATTCCCTGTGGTGATATCCAAATCTTGCTTCAAAGTGAAAATGAACCAAAGCCAGTTCCATGTATTTTCAATGTCAATAATAATCCAAGCAATAGGAAACATTTGATTGTTTCCATTTTTAGAAATAGAACACAACAATTGATCTCCATATGGGTGTTTTAGAAAATGAAATTTGTTTCAGTTCTTGGTAATTTTACAATAATATTATCTTTTTCTACTAATAAAATTTTTGTCTAACATAATTATTTAGATTTTTCTCTACACTTAATTAAACATTTATATTCTCTCTTCTATAATTATTTTGTTATTTAATAATTTAGATTTATAAGCTTGAATATTAGTTAACTCATTAATGTAATACGAGTTTAACTGAACTTATTACTTGAGTTTTTCAAAGTTAAAATTAATTAATTTATTATTTAGTTTATTTTAGTTTGATTTGGTCTTATTTGACTAATGCATGTTCCAAGTTTAGTTCATATATATTGTATAGTTTAGGAAATTTTATACGAGTCTATTGCTTGCATAGTTTTAGAAATGAAATTTCTTATAAGACTGATTTTATTGCTTGAACAATTAGATTTCACATTCTAATGAGAATTTTTTGTGTTCCTTTTAGAATGCTTTTAAAGAAAAGTTGAATGAAAAAATGGTTGAAGTAGCAAAAGGAGGGGTCGATTCCAATAATCAACAAACATCACAACTTATCGATGAACTTGAAGCTTTATGTTTGGACCGAAAGTGGTTGGTAGTCCAAAAAAAAGGAAGAATCTATAGATTACGCCCTGAATTTTTTCGTGTTGGTAGTTCAAGCTCTCATCATGTTGGATCAAAAAGTTCACCTCGTAAAGCTCTATGATCAGGATCAGTTAGACCAAGAGCTAGAAAAAAATATTACAGAAATGAGTGAACAAGTAATGTATTGAGATGAAGTAGCCTTGGCTGAGAAGATACAAAATCAAGTCCAACAAAAGTTCTTAGCTAGTTTGGAGAATGAGGCATTTCAACAACTATTGGATCAGACTCTCAGTAAAATGCGATAGATCTCAATTTTTTAGTGAATATTTTAGAGACACGAGTACTTAGAACTTTAGTTGGAATTGGAATTTTGGTTTTTGTGATATTTTAGAGGTTTGACTTTGCAGAATAATATTTGTAATTGAAGCATAGTTAACTATTTTTATAGCTAATACCTTAGCATTGGAGAATGATTTTATTTATATACTAATTGATCACAAGTTATAATTGGATAAATAGAAATATAAAATAAAAAAAGAAAATTATAAATGAGTTAGAGACCCTTAATATGTTTCTAAAATATTCAGTGACAATTTGAAAACAAAAATTTGTTACTAAATAATTAATTTATAGTTAAAAACAAATTTAGAGATGCTAAATCTATTTCTAATATATTTTAGTAACAATTATTATTAGTTGATAAAAATATTTAGATAGAAAAATATTGTCTCTAATTTATGGTTAGACACAAATTTAGAGACTCTAAACTGATTTTAATGTATTTTAGTAACAATTTAAATATAAAAGTCTTGTATCTAATTTAAGGTTAGAAATAAATTTAGAGATTATAAATATATTTCTAACATATTTTAATAACCATTAGAGACAGATAGACCGTCTCTGTTAATAAATTTTAAAATAAATAATTAATAATTTAGAATTGGAATATACACTTTAGAGACGGCAAAAGTCAAATTTAAATTTAAAAACAAAATTTTAGAAATGAGGTTATTAGAAATGAATTTGGAGACTCCCATTTCCGTTTCTAATACCATTTAAGATACAGTTTATTCTATGCTAGAGACAAATTTGTCTGTCTCTAATAACATTTTTTCTAATAATGTCTATATGAGTGCTTATAATTCTTAATATTATTATTAATAAATTATATATATTTTTTAAAAAGTGTCTATATATATTTTTATTTTCTTTTTTTTTATTTATTTTTCTTAACCGGCATATTACTATATAAAAGGAGTTTGTTTGAATGTCCAAATTTCTTAATGGACCGTTGCCTAGGTACTAAAAATATAGTAATATAAAATATATCCTTTTCGAGTGGTTTGTCAAAGCTAGCTGTTGTTGTGATAATGAAGTACTTGTCAACGAAATTGTGTAGATGATTGAGACATATATTTAATCACCATTTACTAATTTTGAGATTGATTAATTGGGACATATATTTTCAATGATTTACTAAACTAACCTTATTAAAGAACTTCATTTGTTTCCTATGAAGCTATAACTTCCCCATAAATTTTAACTAGATCGGATCCACGCTCTACTCATAAATCAAAGAAGAAGATTTGTTATTAAAATAATAGTATTTCTAACTATACATTTGGAAAAAAAAAAGTTAAAATACTATTTAAAAAATTTTTGTTATTATTTATTTGGTCCATAATCAACAGCCATGGATCATGGATCAGGTTATTATTGATAGACAATTAATTTCCATAACTTTCTTTCTAAAACTTGCAAGCTTTTTGAATTACTAGTTTTTTTTATAACTTACATTGCATCACACGTTGATTAAATTCGTAATTATATATTAATTTTTTATATTCATTTAATTTTTTTATTTATATAATTAAAGTATAAATTTCTATTTAGATTGCAATAAATATAGTGATTTTTATGTGTACAGTGAAATAATTTTTTTAATTATATGTTTTGAACTGTAATATCTTATTGGAAAAATTTGATATATTTGTTTTTACCTTTTAGAATAGCAATTTAAATATGAAATATGTTATTTATATTCTTTTAAATAAATTGGTTCATATAGTTTTTATTATATGCTAGTTGCTTTTATTTTTTTTTGTGCAAATATCAAATTAAATTATAAAAATCATCATATAACTTTTATTTTATATTTTATAATTAACCTACATGTTTTGTTAATAACTTTCACTATATACTCTTTTAGTGAATAAATATACTTTAACAATAGAATAAGAAACTAATCTAATAAATTAAATTAAATATTAGTAAATAATAATATTTTTATTTTTATTTTTTTACCCAATCAAAATCATGAAATCATTTAAAAAACTTATTAGTAGAAAAAATATGATTTCAATTAAATGAAATATCAATATAATTAAGCAAATTTGAGAGGTTTAAAAATAATAATTTTTTATCTTATTTTCTAGCCAACTAAATTAAAGTGCAATTTGTAATTAAAAAAATATACCATACTTTTTTAAATTAAAAATTTAATTATCTAAATATATTTATTTAAAATAAATTTAAAAAAATAAAAAATTTTAAATACTTTATATTTACACATATTAATTTAAAATAATAATGTTGAAGATAAATTACAATAATAGTAAATAATAATAATAATAAACTATTAATAATTTATATAATAATATAATGAAATAAAACATAATTAAATATAATAAGATAATAACAATAAAATTTTCAATTTTTAAATAATTAATTATCTATATGTCTTTGTCTATGAAAAAATTAAAAAACTTTCTATCAAATTACAGAGTATTATATATATTTTTATTTTAAAATTTTTTAATTTGCTATAATTAAGATTATTTTAGAGTACGTTAAATTTCCTCTTCAATCCGATTTTTATATACAGTGTAGATAGATAAATGGATATGGAAGTATAGATAGGTAATTATACATATTGAAATTAAAAAATTTAAATAAAATCCATTTTTTTATGAGCTAATTGTAAAATTCGAACTCTAATTAATAAAAATGACTGTCGGTGTGTAATTATTATTAATTGGTAATATTTTATTATTAATGTTAATGTTGGTAGTTGATAATTTGAGGACTAAACGTTAATTACCGGTACTTTCTATGTCTCCTAAAAAATAAGTTGCTGTTTTTTCCCCCAAATTGTAGTTCTATTTCTATTTTTGAGGAGAAAGTTTTCTATTTTATCTTTATTTAACAAACATTTTTATTAATAAATATATTATTATTCTCTCGTAATTTCTATTCTGGTCTCACTTATGAATTAATAAAATTTAATTAATATGGTTAAATTATAATTTTTGGCTTATTTTTTCTTGATATACCGATATCTTAGTATTCATAAAAATTAGATTATTCATTTTAAATTATTTTTCAAATTAATCAAACATTTGATTAAATAGAATATTATTGTGAGATTAAAAGTTGATATGTTAAATTGAGATATCGAGATTTAATTAATGATAATATGGTAGTTTGATTATTTTATTTGTCGATAAAAAACTATTAAACAAGAGTAAAATAGTAAATTTTAAATATTATTCATTTCTAAAAAAAACAAGATAACAATTTGAGACAGATGAAAAAGAAAAGCAGGACAAAAATTACGAGACAGGGAATATTATTATTAATCAAACTTTGGAATAATAACTAATTAAAATATACATATTTTGCCAGAGTATAATAAAAAATTAAATAAAAATTATAAGTTTAATCATATTAATTATATTTTCTTAATTTGTATAAAAGTCAAACTAGATTCAAGTATATAAGATGGTTGATCTCTTAACCATAAAGTATTATCCTAAACATCGTATTCATCAAACATGTCAAAACTGAAGACTAACTACCAAGTTCTAAGGGGACTTCAATTTCTTGTTATGGTTGCTGGTCAAGAGGTAGTTAGTGGAAATTAGGACCAATTCACAGATTGAAAGTAATACTTGGTGTTGAAGGGAAGGTATCCCACTGGGTTAAGGACCCCTCAAGTTCTCTATGTCTTAAAGACAGCATCCAGTCCTTAGAGGAGACTGGAGAGTGTGCTATAGACCCACAAAATTTGCTTGGAAAGCGACTCTCTAACCACCATATTTCTTACGTAAATTTGGAGAAAACCTAAAGTCCTCAATTCTGAGGATTGATTTATTGCATAAGCAAAAATTTTTTTTGATTTTTGCGAAAATTATTAGATAATAATAATATTATTATTAATAGACACGGTTCCATCACTGATTGTCTATTATCCGATCTCATTATTGTGTCGTGTTACACTTTTAGGCAAATATCATTATTTATTGAATAAAATATAATTGAATTTCTAAATTATATACAAATCAACAGTTAAATTTTTCTACATTTGAAAAATAACTATGAGGATAATAATTTATATTTCTATTTCCGCCCAAAAAGTCAGTCTTTTACCATTAGTTATGGACGCATTTTGAATGAAACATGCTCATTTTTTTATATGAAAACAGCGAATAGTCTTTTCTTAAATATGGAAGAACTTTAATGTTAAATTGAACCTAATTTAGGTACCTTGTTATATTTTATTTTACCCTTCGAATTGCTTAGCGTTTGAATTCAACAAACATAACAAGTTATAAAACAACTAACCATTGGGCTTCAGCCTGTTTGGTGGTGGGCTTGATAATGGGTTTTTTTAATTTTTTTATAGAATAATTGTAGTAGACGTCATATTTTGAAATTTATATTTAGAGAACGGCACATTGATATTTTCATTTAAATTTTTCTCATTTTGAATTTATTTTTACTTTTATGCCCTTTTTTATTTTGTTAGGCATTAATTTGTAAAGAAATCAGAGTTTTAATGGCTTTGTGTTTCATTTTTTTATTAATTTCCTATTTTAATCATCAATGTTTTAGTATTTCTTTTTGTATTAATTTTCATGTTTAATGCTTGTTTCCTTTTTTTCCAGTTTTTTCTTTGTTGCTGTGTTTTTTTAGCTAGTTCTCGTTTTCCATTTTTCGCTTCTTCATTTTCAGCAAGCTCTCGTATTCTATTTTTCGTTTCTCTTCCGCGATTTCATTTTTTTATAAGCGTATTAGTAACTTAATTTTTGCCAAAAAACTTTCATCACTATATATGTTATTTACGAATTGTAAAGATAAGGTAACACTCGATTCTGTTTGGATTGATATCGAGACAATATATATATATATTCTATTAGTAAATATTGTAAAATTAATTATATATATACTTTGTTTGGTCTAATTGGTGTATATATATATATATATATATATATATATTTGTACAAGCAATTTCATCCTTAAATATAATATTTGCCTAAAACCCCATTTCATACAAGCAATTTCAGCCCACTTTTGAACTGAATAATTATGACTCCACTATGATTGTCCTCTAAGATATTCTTTCATATTTTTTTTTTTGGAGACTTCAGATATTCTTCTCTTTGATGATAGGAAAACACAAATTGGAATGAAAATTGGTTCTGTGAAATAAAAATATTAATATAAACTCAAATAAAGGAAGTGTGTAATTTTGCTAGTGATTTTTTTGTAGTTAATGATATCTTGGCATCTTCATTTGAATGTCAAAACTATTATTTAGAAACATTCTCAAAGTGCATATCTATCATAAAAAGCTTCAATTTTTTATAGAATGCATTTAGTTATTTGAAAATAATATGATTTTAATATTTGGCTAGTATAAGAATTTTATATTTCCAAATAATATAAATTTCTGAATATGCTGGTACCATCATAACACCTCCTACAGACAACTTGAAATTTTCATTTACCTTGTTGTCCATTTGCTTAAGTTGGATGTGAAAATTTAATCTAAAACGGTTCATTCAGTAGATTTAGCTATTATAACAGCTGTCGATTGTTTTATTAGTGGTTAGCATTAAAATATTAGCTTAAATAATTAATGATTATATAGTGATTTAGAATATAAATATTCGATACAAATAAATGTTTGATTAGGTGTTCAATATAAAATAAACAAAAAAGAAATCAAAGTGAGTATTAAGGTAAATATAATTGATGAATATATATGTCATAAAGAAATTATAAAATCTTAAATAAAACACTCTCCTATTAAAATACTAAACACTACTTCAAACGTTATTGCCGAAAAGGATCTAAAGCAAATATATAATGGTAGTCGGTAAAATTCAAACCGAATCAAACTATAGAAAATACTCAAACCAACAAAATTTATAAATATAGTCTAGCTTGTTTTTTAGGTCTAAAAGGAAAAAAAAAATTGAAACATAAAAAATTAAGGTTCAAATGTACTATTTTTGTTACATAATATTGGTGACATTTGAAATTTCACGTCTCTTCAAAAATCATTAAATTTATCTATATTACCATAAATTATTGAATAAATTGACTATATTACCCTTAATTAAATATTAATTCTCTAAGAAAAATTAAAATAATAATTATCGGTCGGGCAAACATGAAAAAAAATTATTACTCCTTGAGACAAGTTTTTTTAAATAAAGTATTTTTCTAAATATTCAAAGTATTACAGAATGAAACTAGTATTATATTTAAAGACGAAACAAATCTAAAAAAATATTATAAAAATTAGGAAAATTAGATATGGAAACAACAATAGAATGAAAAATAAACTTCTTCTAAAAAAAATAACATAATAAAAATATTCTATTTCTCAAATTTAGTACGAACTACAATTAATGTTCGATTATCATCATTCATTAGTCCTCAATATTTGATTTATTTCCACAATTTCTAGCAAATAAAAAATTATAATTTTTAGTTAATTTTTACATCAAATAAAAAATTATAATTAAAATAAATAAATTATGTTTAATTACTTTGCACAATTTCTTCAAATGGTGCAACGTCTTTTAAAATTTATTGCAGCTCAATTGTTTATTATTCAGCCAATTTTTGTATGCGAACAAGTGCAGTAGTGGTTATAGCGCTAACAGTGTAATTATTAAGGATAGGCTATTGAGATTGGGCTAATCTTTTAATACAGCAATGAGATCCATTTCTTCTTGGCCTGATTAGGATTAGTAAATATGCAATTTGGAGGATTAACAAAAATATATCTATTTTAGAAAAATAAAAATAAAATTGAAGTGCCCGATTATTACGTGAGAAGAAGACGGCACGTGTTTGCCTTGCTATCCAAGTCAGGAATTTTCAGCAATAGCCAATAGCGTATGGTGTCTTCCAAAACTGGCAAGTTTCAACGTGTAGCATTAAAATGACGTCGTTTGACTGTCTCAAGTTATCAGCAATTCCGCACCGCCTCTGAACTCTGAAGTGGATTTGGCAATTTCGAGACTTGCGATTTCCTTTTAGAAATAGTAATAACCATTATGGCGACGATCCTATGCAAGCAGTAGTTACTTTCGGTACTCTCGACACCTATAAATACTCGCCACGCGTCGAAAAAATAAAGCCATTGCAATGGTTTTTTTTTCGCTCTTTAAATGTTTCTATTTCTTTTTTAATTTTTTAAAAGTTGAATAGATTGGATTAACATTACTGGTTGCACACTGTAAATGGAATTAGCTAATGTTTCTAAAATCGAACTAGATGGTCGCGATTAGACCAGATCGATTCGATTTAGTTGTATTTTTAACCTTTCAACAACATTATGTTTGATTTTTTATAATTATTTATCAAAAATTAAAAATGCATTAATTAATAATCTTATAGAAAAAAAGATGTAAAAATTAATTTCTTTTAGTGTAAAACCACCTGCATCCGGACTCTGTTATTAAGTACAGACTAATCCGACTCGAGGATCAATTACAATTAAGGCGTTTCACCCTTCTTTATAAATGTATTTAGTGAGATTAAACTCGAAAGTATTTTCCATATGCATAGCCTGCATTATCAATTGAGCCACAATCTATACGTGATGCAACATTAAATTTTACTAGGCTATAAACTTAAAAATGGAAAAAGAAATTAGATCAACTAGTTAAAAAATTCTCATTCAAGAAAAAAGATCTCATTACACGGAAAAAAAATTGAAATAAACAAATATTTTGATTCATGAAAATAAAGTCAAAACTCTTTTTCTATTAATTATAGCATTCGATAACGTAGTTTTTATAATAGCTTATACAATTTGAAAAATGTTTTGTTAAACGTTAAACACTATAACATTTAGTATTTTACAAATATTATTTTTTTTTCAATAATACCCATTATTTTTCTCATGAATTCAACTATTAAACAGATTGTTCCCACAATCAACAAATTGCATAATGGAGATCGAGGAAGAAAATTAAAAAGTATTTTTATTTTTAACTATATTTGAAATGTAATTAAATATAAATATTTTTGAAGAGAACAAAAATATAAATGTTTTCTTTCAGGAATAATTAAATTGTCATCTTAATACTTTAAACTACATTTGCATAAATAATGCAACTAATTTTTTAAATTTAAATATTATTCTTAATACTGAAATTTAGAACGGAATATGATACATTTAAAAATTTTTAAAAATATATTGGAATATGAGCATTCTAATCCATTTCAGCCGAATTACATCTCTTCATTAACCTATATATGTTTTCATGGTCGATGTTCACATTACCAAAGAAGCTCGCATATGGAGAAAATTGGCAATCTAGAAGTTCTCAAGGCTATAAAAACGAAGAGTGGGGCAGAGACACACTTGCAACGTTACTTTTCCTCACACTTTACTTTTTTACTATATTACTATTTTGAATTTTTTTTTAATTTATAGTTTCATATTAAATTTAATTGAAAGTATTTTTGATAAAATGCTATGAATAATAATAATTAAAATTTACCTTTTATTCATATATTAAAAAATTTTAAAAATCAGAATTAATTTTTATTAATAAAAAAGGTTCTAAAATAAGAACAATAAAAATAAAAAAGTCTGTGTATATATAGATAATGGATTCTAGCTCCTTTTAAATTGCAAAAATAAAAATTCATAAATATTAAGAATATTATTAAATTATTAAATTCCAGTACAAAATCAAAAATTAATTAATAATACCGATAATTGAACAAAATCGTGATTCTTTTTCTTATCATACCTCACATGAAAAAGATATAACTCAGCCCATGGAAGTGGTACTGGATGATCAATCATCCAAGCAAATGATACAAATAAATAAATCTTTAATGTTGAAAATTAAAAAAAGAAAAAAGAAAAAGAGATATAATAAGTGCTTTTAACAAATCTCAATATAAATTAATTGGATATCTAAATACCAAAAAAGAAATAATGTTATGAAATCATACAAAATCATGAAGAAAAGTTCACGTATATACTCATTTATTTAAATTGGAACGCCAATTTTTGTTATAATGTTAGCTATTAATTAGAAGACGAAAGGAAGAAAAAAATCCTTACCATCTCTCTCCCTGACTTTTTTTTTCCTTCTCGATTTTATTTTTAAATTACTGCAACCGTCTTCTTTAGTCGAGATGATTTCTTTTTACATTTCTCTATCATTTTTCTTTATTTTGTTTAGTTTTCTTTTTAACAATTTCTAAATTTATGATTTTTTTAATAAAATTTGGATTTTGTCTATCAGGTTTTGAGTGTTTTCGTACCCGCTTAGTGGATTTATTAATTTCTCATTTCATAGGATTGTTCCTCTTTATTGACAAGTTTTTGTGTTGATTTTTTATTTCTCGAGTAATTAGAAAGACAATATAGATTATTGGTTGCTTGTAGTTGAAATCTTCAGATTTTCAAGTTTATGTAAGTTTCTTTTATCAATGGAGTTCGGTAGTATTGTTTATTTCTCCATTGAAGTCTAGTGTATTAAACTCTTCTGCGTGTATCACTTGTAACAAGTTTTCGAAAGAGCAATTTGTGAGGCAATATCGTGGAAGGTTTTTTTTTATCGTCCTATTTGAAAATAGACCAATTTTTACTAAGAAAATTAATTTTTTCTGCCAAGATCAATAACATCTCCAAATAGAAAGTTCAATTTTTTATATTTATAATCCTTATTCCTATAGGAACTATAGAAATATTAAGAAGTAGTCAACTTATATTCATTATTAATGAATTATTAAGTTTTTTTGAAAAAAACTTAGAAATAAATAGATGAATGATTGAGGTGTGAAAGTTTAGTGAAGTAAAAAAAATAATATTTACTTTTTTTTTAGAAAAAGAAGGAAAAAAAAGTTTGAAAGGCCTCTAGATGTTTATTTTTGTTTTTTTTTTTAAACTACCGGATGGATAGGGTTTAATCATAATTATGACCTTTTATTCTTAAACTCTTTATCGAACTATAGAACTCTAGAACTTTTTTCACATGTCCAGCTTACAATGCCAATTGAATTATAACCCGTAGGTTGCTTATTTTAGGTTTTACCAACACTATAATCACACTTTATTATGGACTTTTATATGATGAATCTTTTTCATAAATTTTTCATGATATTGAAAAATAAAATTAAATGCAAAATATTGTGAAAAAAAAGTTTAATGCTAAAAAAAATGAAGTCTTGAGTTATAACTTTTTGCCTAATTTTTTAATTTGTAAATGAAGTTATTGGTTTAATTATTTAAATTTTAGTGCTTTAGTTTAAGGGGAAATTTTTCAAAATAAATAATATTTAATATTTATAATTATTTAATAGAATATTAGATAAGTTAAAGAGTGTTTAATTTACCTGCCAGCGGGTTCATATCAATGTTGCATATAGATTTAACTAACCTCATAAAAATAGTGCCTATTAATTGTTTTTTGTAAACTTAATATTTTTTATATAATCATTTTATTTATAATTATTTAAAATAATAAAAAATTAATTAATATTTATTTAGTTATATAATAAAATCAAAATAGAAAGTAATATATTTGTCTTATATATATATATATATATATATATATATATATAATCTTTAAATTCTACATAAAAAGTCTTCTATATATTTATTTATTTTTGAATAAATGATAATTTTAGTGTCTGGATTTGTTAATTTTTTTTATGTTGGTGTTTGAATGGAAAATTGTGACAATTGAGTGTCTGAACTTGCATTTTTTTCTATTTTGATGTCTCCAGCTGACGTGGCTTACCAGAAAATCCAATGGCATTTAATCGGATCCCACAAATGCCTATGTGGCTACCAACTTGGATTGGCGCACTTGACACATAGGATGCCAGCGTGGCAAAAAGCCTAAAATGTCCTATTTGCCCATGCTAATTAAAGCCACAAACCCATTTGTTCCCCAAAATCTAACCTAACTCGTGAATTTTCTTTCTCCTCCATCGAACTTCTTCCTCTTTCTAGATCTACACAACACCGGATCCAACGAAATCGATTACTCCACTACAAAACAACAAATTGTCTTGGTTGAATGTAAAAGCCCAACCGTCGGTTGCCCAAAACCAGTGCGACACAATTGGATAAACAAAGCCCGTTAAAAAGGAAGAGTATATTAAGTAAGCGACAAACTGGGTTCTTTCTACTATGGAACCGCTTGTGATTCCAGTTGCGGCTATCGCAAACACCCATTAATAAAGAAAGTTGTTGTAATCAAAATTTTCTGATGGGATTGCTTTTAGACCAAAGTTGTGTTTGCCGATGAAGCCATTTGATGGACCACCGAAGGCAAAGGCAAAACCAAAAAGGTAATAGAAAAGACCACCGGTTGTGGCATCGAGGACGTTCATAAGCATAATGTTCATGGTGTTTTTTTTCCCTAACTGAGCCGGCATAGAGCATGGCAAATCCTAGTTGCTTGGAGAAGACGAGCTAGGCAGAGAAGAGGAGGTAGGTGTTGTCAACGGCGTATCTGGTAGCTGTGAAGTTTTCGTCGGAGGTGGTGAAATGGGAACAGATGAAGTCTGTAGCTGCATTGGCGTTGGTTACGTTGGAGCCAAAGAGCCTAGCTAACTCTTCGGCCAAGCAGACAGCGGAAGCCATGGAAGCGGCAGAGGAGGAGGAGGTCAAAAGACCAGTGTGTGTATGAGTAGAGAAACTAAATGTGAAAGAAAAAGAAATATAAAAACACGATTTAGGTTAGATTTTGGGGAACAAATGGGTTTGTGGCTTTAATCAACAGAGGAAAATAGGATATTTCAGGTCTTTTGCCACGCTAGCATCCTATGTGTCAAGTGCGTCAGTCCAAGTTGGCAGCCACATAGGCATTTGTGGGGTCCATTAAATGCCATTGGATTTTCCAGTAAGCCACGTTAGCTGGAGACACCAAAATAGAAAAAAATGCAAGTTCAGACACTCAATTGTCACAATTTTTCGTTCAGACACTAAAATAGAAAAAATTAACAAGTTCAGACACTAAAATTATCATTTATCCTTTATTTTTTGTTTTAAAAATCTTATTATTCTTTTACTAATTTATTAGTCACCCAAACAATCAGTTTTTATAATTTTTGTTATTTTACTTTAAGGTATCATTTGTAACAATTGAATTATGATTGTAGAATTCATTTATAATTGAATTTCATATAGAATCCATTTCTAAATGAATTTCTCATGTTTAATATGTCTACAATTTGAAATAAGGAATTCAATTAATTCTACAAAATTATGTTCGAAACAACCTTGATATAATAATTTAATAAAAACACTAATATAAATAAATACACTCATATGTTACCACAATTAATTAATTAAAATTTTAAATTTCACATTTTAAATCCTTGTAAATATTTAAATTTTATTTTTATTAATAGATTAAAATATATTCAAAATTAAAAATTCATTTGAATTAAATATATAATTATAATCATATATAATAGCAACTTCATATTTTTTTAAAAAAATACTAGAAAAAATAAATGGGGGCAGTTTAATCAATAGTATTTGAGATAATGAGGCAATTTAATCAATATAAATATTAATGGGTTAATACATGAAATTCATGTGCGTGGAGGAAGTCTCTCCATTCTTAGATATTTTATTCATGCTAATATAATTTTTTTTCTTAATAATATTTCAATTTTCATTAAAAAAAGAAACAGAAAAAAATAAAATTCATTTCAAAAGGACTATTATTATTTTTTCTTGAGTATTTGAGAAGAGAGATTTGAATCTGAATCCATTGCCAAATAGTATATTGTAATACCCTGAAATTTTTATTTCGAAACATTCCCATTTAAATTTAAATTGTAAATTATTAGCCAATAATATTACGCCACGTAATATTATGGGGATCGAAAATCATTTTGGTTCGCCCGAAAATTTATCGAGTAACTATT
>CANUEX010071439.1:0-31371 GCA_948099535.1 Jatropha multifida | reverse complement strand
ACCTAATTTCATCATCTATATTTCAAAGGTTAATAAGTTTTGTGAAAATTCATATGCTATCTATCATGATTTGATCAATTATTGGTGTTGAAATCTTGATAATTTATATTCATACTAGGGAATGTGTTTTGTTAAGAGTTTAAATTTATGCAAAAATATAGCTAGCATAGAAAACACTTGATTTATTTTCATGTTAATAGATTTTTGATATTTTAAGTTTGTGAATAATTATCTCCAAACTTATTAAGCTACTTTTGTTTTATTTTAATTTTATTGTTTGAGGACAAACAATAGTTTAAGTTAGGAAAATTTTGATAGGTTATATTTTTATAGTATTTTTAGCTTAGTTTTTATTAGGAATTTTAGTAGATTCAAAGACCTTCAACACCAATGTCCACATCATAGATTTGAGAAGTCAGCTTTAGTGCAAATTTTATGATGGAGCAACACCAACTGCTCAAAGTGCACTAGATGCTGCTGCAGCCGAACCATTTTTAAAGAAAAGAATCTCCGAAACGTATCGATTATTAGAAGAAATGGAAGCTAATAGTTATCGGTGGAATGAGGATAGAAGTACGACAAAGAAAGTAGCAGGACTACTAGACGTAAACGGATTGACACTTTTGACTACAAAATTTGCTGCACTTGCCAAGAAATTGGACAACTTGAGTGTGAATGCAGTAGCAACTCCACCAATGGGATGTGAAGTCTACAGAAACATTAGTCATATGGGCATGGAATGTCAGTATGGAACGATTGAGTATACAGTGGAACAAGCCAGTCATATTTAGAATAATTATCAGCCTAGACCTCGAGGTAACCCATTCTCCAATACCTAGACACCCGAATGGAGAAATCATCCAAATTTTTCATGGTCAAACCAATAAATCCTAGCTCCTAGACCTACCTTGAATAACAATTCGAGACCACCACCACCTGGATTCCAGAAGCCAAATACTCAACCCTTTTAGAATCCATAACCACAGCCTTACCCAAATCCAACATCTAATCTTGAGGCCATGTTTGAAAGCTTTTTACAAAATCAAAAGCAAAGAGCTAATGCACAAGACGAACTTATCAAGCAATTGAGTGAGAAAGTGGATCAACTCACAACTCATCAGAAGATGATGAAGCATCAAATGGTGCAACAAGCTAGGTCTTCGAATTCGAAAACTCATGGGAACCTTCCAAGTCAACCAATTTGATAGGTTATATTTTTATAGTATTTTTAGCTTAGTTTTTATTAGGAATTTTAGTATTTTTAAATTACTTTAATTAGTTTTTCTCTTAAATTTATTTATATTTTTAGTAAGTTCCCATGATTCTTGATAAGCTTGATTTGAAGGGTTTTTAGCAGAAAATTAGCCAAAAATCGCATCGAAGAAGGTTGGGACTAAAATTGAAAGTCTAAAAGCTCAACATGGCCAAGTCAGGGGAGTACACAGGCATGTCATGCTGTGCCACGGCTGTGGCACCTACTGGAAACTCAATCAAGCCGAATTTTGATTATTCAGCCCGTGTAAATCTAAGACATGGGTGTGGCCTTTGCATGGACTGCATGGAAATACTAAAAGGATTCATCTCAAGTATTGCTCAAGCCCAACCTTATGAAAGAAGACTCCTAAACAGAAAAAGGAATCCAATTCAAATCAGTTTTCCACTCGAATTCAAAGACACCCTATGAAGTCTATATAAAGGGAGATCACAACAACAAAAAGGCATTATTCATCAGTTTATTTTCATTGAACTCTAGATCTCAAATTTGGATTTTATACTTTTCTTAGTTTTTCTCTCTTTGTAAGAATTCAAGCAATCAAGTTGTGCACTAGAATTAAGGGAGCCGTCTACACCATTGTTTGACTAGTTTTGATCTTGTTTTATTTCCATTAATTCTTATTTGTGGAATTATTTTCAGATTTTATCGAGATTTATTTAATTACTATGTCGAACTAAACTCCCATACTACGGATTTGATATAGCTTAACTTCTACCCTAATTTATGATATTAGATTTGTTTTTCTTTGTTCAAGTTATAATTTATTATTGAACTTAATGCTTCCAGGCAAAGTTTCTCTCCTGGATTGATTTATTTCATTAATCGCTATCGGAAGGAGGGTTTTTAATAAGAAAAGGGTAATAAATTACATGGGAATAATAACTTGATGTGGAAGCTATATGGTTTGACTCATGGGGGGTTTTCATAATTTAATGACCTTAGGTTATGAATTCTTGAACAAAGCATAAAATTTAATGATTTAATTCATATTTGGTTACACTATTGGGAGATAAGTAATTAAACGGGATTAAAATAACTAACAATACATCGGGAGAGCTTGTTAGTGACTTTAGGGTTATTTTTCGTACTTGAACAATTAAAATTGATTAACAAACTAATAAAATAAATTGGGTAGAGTTAAGTAAAGTCAATATCCCTAGTAGCTTTTAAACCTTGATTTCTTTTCATCAATTAGTCTTATTTGAATTCTTTTCTACTATTTTATTTTATTTCACTTACTTTTAAAATACCCTCTTTTATTATCGTTTAAATAATAATAGATTAAAATAATTTTGGTACTTTGTATACAATCTTCGTGGGACGATACTCTACTCACTCTTTATTACTTATTGCGATTTTGTGCACTTGCAAAAATTGCGGTCACAATTCCAAATTCGAAAGAGCAATGTAATGCAGTGGCTCTAAGAAGCGGGAAAGCTTTAGAAGAACCAAAACCGAGACAACAAGAGGAATGGCTAGTCGAGGAAGAACCAATGAACTTGGAGGAAGAATCTAAACCTACGGAAGAAGAGAAAAAGAAGGAAGAAGAATTAAAGAGACTAAGAGAAGAGGATATACAGAGGAGGATGAAAGCTTTTGAACCCCCGATCCCATTTCCCCAAAGATTAAGGCAAGCGAATCTTGGTAAGCAATTTGGCAAATTTTCAAAAATGCTTAAGTAGTCATATGTCAATATCCCTTTCACGGATGTTGTCACTCAAGTGCCATCATACGCCAAGTTCTTAAAGGAGATATTAATGAAGAAGAGGAAATTGGGAGAATGCGAAACAATGGCACTCATTGAAGATTGTAGTGTTGTAATTCTGAATAAAATACCACCCAAGTTGAACGATCCCGGTAGTTTTTCCATACCATGTGAAGTAGGAGCCTTGAAGATTAACGAAGCTCTATGTGATCTTGGGGCAAGTGTGAGTCTTATGCCTTTGTCTATTTTCGAGAAGTTAAATATTATAGAACTGAAGCTTACCAAAGTGATTTTGTAACTTGCCGATCGATTAGTCAAATATGCAGTCAGAGTAGTCGAAGATGAGCCAATTAAGATTGGAAAGTTCTATATTCCAGTAGACTTTGTGGTGTTGGAAATGGAGGAAGATGTACACATTCCAATCATTTTGGGACGACCCTTCTTAGCTACAGCCGGAGGATTGATTGACGTGAAAGAAGGAAAGCTTACATTGAAGTTCGGCGATGAAGAAATTATTTTTAATCTATTTGAAATGATGAAACAACCAGCTAAAATTTTTGAATGCATGAGAGTTGATGTGATAGACAAAGTGGTGACAGAATTATTTGTTAAAGAAACACTCATCGATCCACTGGATTCCTGTCTAAAAGACGTCAAAGAGATGCAAGAAGTGAAAGAAGAAACACAAAGCTTTATACCAAGAAGTTTCCAGAACAAAGACAAAAAGCAGCTTGATCCAAATCAGTCTGATAAAAAGGAGGAAGCACCACAGGTAGAACTTAAACTTTTACCTCCTGGACTAAGGTACGCCTTTCTTGGCCAAAACTCTACATTTCCTATAATTATAAATTCTTCATTAAATGCTAATCAAGAAAAAGTTTTGTTGTATCTGCTTAAAAGACACAAAAAGATATTAGGATATAACATACATGACTTGAAAGGCATAAACCCTTCCATATGCACACATAGGATACTAATGGAGGAAGGATTCAAACCGTCAATTGAACATCAACGAAAATTGAATCCTAATATGAAAGTAGTCAAGAAAGAAATAACCAAGTTGCTAGACATAAGCATAATATATCCTATCTCAGATAGTCCATGGGTTAGTCCAATCCATGTAGTACCTAAGAAGGGAGGTATTACTGCAGTTAAAAATGAGAGTGATGAAACTCTAGCAACTAAAACAGTTACGGGAAGGAGTATGTGTATTGACTATAGCAAATTGAATAGCGCTACTCGCAAAGACCATTTCCCATTGGCATACATTGATCAAATCTTAGAAAGACTAGCTGGTCACTCATACTTTTGCTATCTTGATGGCTTTTCTAGTTTTTATCAAATTTACATTCATCCATTAGATCAGAAAAAGACCACATTTACTTGCCCATATGGCACATTTGCTTTTAGATGAATGCCCTTTGGACTCTGTAATGCACCTGCCATATTTCAAAGATTCATGACCGTTATCTTTTCTGATTTTATCGAAGAGATCATGGAGGTATTTATGAATGGTTTTTCTGTATATGAAACTTCTTTTGATAATTGTTTGACTAATCTGTCAGAAGTCTTAAAACGTTGTGAAGAAGTAAATCTTGTCCTAAATTAGGAAAAGTGTCACTTTATAGTACAAGAAGGAGTAGTTCTTCGACACATTGTCTTTGAGAAAAGAATCGAGGTTGATAAAGCAAAGTTAGAAATCATTTAGAAAATGCCGCCACCATCCTCAGTAAAGGACATTCGAAGTTTTCTCAAGCATGCAAGATTTTACTGACGGTTTATAAAAGATTTTTTCGAAATTTCTAAACCATTGTGTAATCTTTTAGCTAAAGATATTCTATTCATTTTTTACAAGGATTGTTTAGAATCTTTTTGCAGGTTGAAAGAATCTTTTATATCGGCCCCGATTATTCAACCACCAGATTGGAGTCTTCCTTTCGAGATTATGTGTGATGCAAGCGATTATGCAGTAAGAGCTGTACTCGGACGGATGAAAGATAAAAAGCCATATGCTATTTACTATGCCAGTAGAACTCTTGATGAAGCATAGATGAATTACACAATCACAGAAAAGGAGTTTCTAACTATAGTTTGGGCATTGAACAAGTTTAGAGATTATCTGTTTGGATCGAAAGTGACCATTTACACAAATCATGTAGCTATTAGATAGCTAATAGCTAAGAAAGATGCAAAACTAAGATTGATCCTATTCTACAAGAATTTGACTATGAGATCAAGGACAAGAAAGGAGTAGAGAATGTAGTATCCGATCATCTGTCTAGAGTCAAGTGAGAAGATGACATTGGAGACTAGGGATGGCAATCTAACCCGACTAGGTAGGTACCTGCCCCGATCCAACCCGTTTTTAGCAGATTTAAGTAGTGTACAAATGAGTTTGGGACAAGTTCGGATAATTAATTTAATATCCGCGTAGTTTGAAGCGGATTTGGATTTAGCCTGTCGGGTAGCGGTGCAAAATTTTTTATTGATGACCGGAATCAATCTCTTGATCTGAAGATAATAGTGATGCAAACTTACCACCACACCACCTCTCATGCTTGTCTAAAAATTATGCACAATCTGTATAAAGATACTAATACCAATAATTTATACTTAAATATTAATTAATGAATAGAATATTATTAAAAATAATATAATCTTATTCATAAATAAAATTACATAAATTAAATTGTAATATATTAATAAAATGAATTTAGTTTCTTTTCATAAAATATATTAAATAAAATTATATATATAGTATTCATATCTTAGTAATTTAATTGAATGTATTATAGTTTGGTAATTATGAAATTTATTAAAAATAAAAAGTTTCAATTGTATAGAATGTTAATAATGTTATAATTAAATATTTTTAAAGCTACTTATCAATATCACTAATAAACTTCTAATGATAATTATAATCATATCTTAATTTGAAATTTTTTTTTGTGCTGGATCTTAATTTAGAATATGACTCATGTGAGATATAAAATCTAGATAGATTTTTAGTAAATTAAAATATAACTCATAAAATATAACCCATGAACTTATAAATATAATTACAATTAGATCTTAATATAATTATTATCATCATATATATTAGTATATTTATACTTTATTAGTATCATCTTATATATGTGCATACTTATATTTTATTAGTACCCTCATATATATTAGTATATTTATATTTAAAAGTCTAGTGCATATAGAGTAAGGATTATAACAATCATAATTAATTATAATCTACTAAGTATATTCTCTAATGAAAATATATTATAGCTTTGACATATAATATATTATAATCTACTAAGTTATTAGTATACTTTACATAATATTTTGTCATTACACTTACTATAATGTTGACATATAATTGTAGCTTTTAATTAATTATTAATATTAATAATAATAATAATAACTTTAAGAATATTAAGAATAATAATAACTTTAACAATAACAATAATAATAACTATACATAAAAACAACGTAGTTTTGATGCAGGAGGTTTTAATCAACCCATAACTAAAACTACGTCATTTTAGCCTAGGGTTGATTTTAATCTCAAAAACAAAAAGTTACTCAAACTCAACTCTCTCAAACGTTTCCTCCTTTTCTTCCCTTTCCTACGCCACTGCACTTCTACAGCCACACCCATGGTCTTTCTTGAAGATCTTCTCGTTGCGTTCGTTCTTGGCCATCACCTCCACAGAAGAGGTGCACTTCAAGTGTACAAGTGCTCTTCAGTCAGGTCTTGATTTTTTTATATTTCATTTTCAGTTCTCTTTTTCATTTCTTCGTTCTTTTTTTTTATATAAATCTATGTGAACAAACAGAGAGTGCTATTTATTTACATTTTCAATTCTCTTTTTTGTTTGTTTCATTCTTTTTCTTTTTTTTTTATAAATCTATGTGAACAAATAGAGAGAAGTTCTCTTCATTTTCATTTTCATTTTCAATTCTCTTTTTCGTTTGCTTCAATCTTTTTTTTATATATAAATCTATGTAAACAAACAGAGAGAAAGAATTGTTGAATTACTTATGGGTTTAGCTTTTTGTATAAAATTTAAAATCTCTACATGCAAAAAATAAAATGTGTTTTTGCAACTGGTTAGATCTGCAGAATTGTAGTAATCTGGTTTGATGAATTGAATAAATGTGATTAATGGGTATTTATGCGAATTCAGGTAGTATGCAGGTATTTCTTAACAGATTTGGGACGGATTTGGGTATTTTTCATTTATTCCTTAACGGATTCGGGACGAATCGAGTATTTCAATTATTAACAGATTCGGATTCAGGTAGTTTATTTTTTACGGGTACCCGCCCCGCTGCCATCCCTATTGGAGACGACATGAATTTTCCAATCAACAACTCATTTCCTAGAGAACAAATGTTCGCTGTGCACAATAATAAGGTACCATGGTTTGCTGATTTTGTTAATTACCTTGTGTGCAGGATTATTCCATCTGATTTAAGCTACAACTAGAAGAAGTTTTTTGCTAAGGTAAGAAATTATTTTTGGGAGGAACCCTTATTGTACAAAAGATGCGGAGATGGAATAATGAGAAGGTGTATACCGGAAGAGAAAGTGCAAGTAGTATTATTTCACTGTCATTCTTCGCCTTATGGAGGTCACTTTGGAATAGCTAAGATGGCTGCTAAAGTATTACAGGCAGGATTTTTCTTGCCTACACTCTTCAAAGATGCGAGGAGATTTGTAATTTCTTGCGATAGGTGCCAGAGAATGGGAAATGTGTCAAGAAGAAACAAAATGCCGCTACATGGGATTTTAAAAGTTGAAATATTTGATGTATGGGGAATAGACTTCATGGGACCCTTCCTGACATCTCACTCAAACCAATACATCTTATTGGCAATCGACTATGTTTCCAAATGGATAGAAGCAGTTGCAGCACCAACCAATGATGCGAGAGTGGTAGTAAAATTCTTGAAGAAATTTATACTCACTAGATATGGAGCGCCGAGAGTTCTCATGAGCGATGGAGGAACGCATTGCTATAACTAATCATTGGAAACACTTTTGAAGAAATATGGGGTCACACATAAAGTAGCAACGCCTTACCATCCATAAACCAGTGGACAAATGGAGATATCAAATCGAGAAATTAAGAGCATCTTGCATAAGACAGTAAATGTTGCAAGAAAAGATTGAGCTTTAAAGCTAGATGATGCTCTTTGGGCTTACATGATAGTCTATAAAACTCTAATTGGGATGTCTCCTTTCAGACTTATTTTTGGAAAACCATGTCACCTGCCTTTTAAGCTAGAGCACAAGGCCTACTGGGCAATAAAAACTCTAAATTTTGAAATGAAAGCAGCAGGCAAAAAAAGATTGCTACAGTTGAACGAAATGGAAGAATTGAGATGGGACTCGTACGAAAATGCAAAAATCTATAAAAAAGGATGAAAGCCTGGCACGACAAGCACATATGGAGAAAAGTTTTCAAAGAAGGAGACCATGTGCTGCTGTTCAACTCGCGTTTATTAATTTTTTTGAGCAAATTGAAATCGCAATGGTCTGGCCCTTTTCGAGTGGTACGAGTATTCCCTCACGGAGCTGTTGAAGTATGGAGCGAGAATACTGGAAATTTCAAAGTCAATGGGAAAGAGTGAAGCCCTACTATATTCTAGAAAAACTTTAAGGAGAAAAATTTCTCCTTAACTAATCCGCTTTAATAATCACCAAGGGAGAGGTCAAGCTAATGAGCGAAAATTAGCGCTTATTGGGAGGCAACCTAAATATAAAAATATATATATAAGTAAAAATACATATATATATATAAATAATATATATATATATATAATAAAATATAAAAAATATATAAATAAAAAATAAAAAGGGGGGAAGTAATAAATAAATATATATATAAATAAAAAATATATATAATAATATTTATGCAGTTATCGTGTATCTTATGTCCATCAGTTTACTTTACAATATATATTTAGGATTAATAGTATTACATTTTGAATTTTCTTTATTTTATTATTTTTTTTCTTTTTAACCGTTAGTTAGGATTTGATTTCTTTTTATTTTATTTTATTTTCTTTATTTATTTTATTTTATTCATAATGGTAACATGATTTGAATTTGTGGACAATGAGCAGAGCTGATGTCATGAAGTATTAAATGAATTTGATGAGGTGGAGGAAACATGTCATGCATGAAGGAACGGGTTGCATGAGAAAGGGCACTGTATACACGAAAAGACCATCCAGCAGATCATCTCGTAGGACATCTCGCCACAACTAGAAACAGTTGTACAAAGTTGCTTTCCAGATGTGTATTTTCTATTCACTTAAGTACAATGTGTCAATTTTTCTTTTCCAATTAATGGACACCTGTTCTAGGATGCAACCTCACATTAAACTCTCCAGTCACCTATCTAAAATTCTTTTTGCATGGCATTTATACAAACTTCATTTGCAAAAACATCTCATTCAAAAACCATGCAAGTTACTTAGCTTCTCTTTCTTCAAATGTTTTGAAGAACCATAAAACCCAGCAACACTCCTCCTTCCCTTCTCCTTTTCAAATAATTCCAACAAGTTCATTCCGTCACTCTCAATCACAATGCCTCCACGTTGAGCTTCTTCTTCAAGGCTTGTCTACAAGCATCGACATAAGTCATCCCCACCAAGTACCTCCAATCCGCTGAACCAACCATTCTAGCTACAAAATCCAAGTCAACTTCCAACACCACGAGAATTTCCTCTTGCTCGCCCAAGGAGACCCGTGCTGCCAACTAGGTACTTTATTGAGAAACTCGTAGAAAGACTTAGGATTAAAGATGAATTCATGGGTATTCTAGAGAAAATGGAGTGGAGAACTTTATTTTCAATTAGATGCAGAACCTGTAGGAGATTAACTTTGGAATTCATGTTCACTTTCAAATTTGAGTATGACCATGAGCACCCTAATGCCTTTGGCCAGATTGGCTTTGAAATGAATTTCACTCAATATCTCACCACCATTCAATCAATAAATCACCTCTTAGGACCCCCATTGATGGTTTTAGACAGCCACCTATAGGATATAATGAGAAAGATGATTGGCTTTTGATATCAGGAGAAAACTCACCCCTTAAGACCACCTACACAACCAATGCTTCAAGAAGCAAACCTATTAGGATCCTTCACCGCCTTTTATCCAAAATTCTTTTGGCCTGACATCAACATACAAGAAGGATAACTAAGGAGGAGCTTTTTCTCTTATGGGCAGCATATAATGGACTTAAAGTAGATGTAGCATTGTTTTTGTGTAGACACTTTGTTAAACTTCACCAAGCCTCTCATTCCACTCTAGTCATTTGAGGTATTGTTACTCGACTAGCCATGGATTTCAATGTATTTGATGATGGATATGCAGAACACCCCATTGGAAATATTGAAAAAGAGAAGTTCATCATGATCTCACTTGTTAACATGAAAGTAGTCACTAAACATGAGGGATATTTGTACTTTTTAGCTAAGAATGGTAACTTAGAGAGAGATCCCTAGCATGTGTAGGTGAGGAAATGAGTGATATAGTTGCTGAAATGTCAGAAGATGAAGAAGAGAGTGACGAAGCCACTGAAGAGGAAGAATCAAAAGATGAGATGGTCATGCATGGCACGTTCAGTCAACCACCAGAACATTTAGAGGAAGAAGAGGACCCTGAAGAGGACCTACCAATGGAAATCGAACGTACCATTCCTATCATACATGGAGATGTTAACCCTTCACCCAGCTCCAACGATACCACTATTATCCGTTTTCAAAGCGTCGAAGCTAAGATTGACCGCCTATTGGTCCTCATGCACCAACTCATAGATTCCCAAGGACCAAGCCCTAGAGTCCCCACCCTTCCTTGAGTAATTTCACTACCCGTCACATTCTTTAGTTCCCTCTTGCTTAGATGAAACCCAAAATATGGTCTATGTACATATTTGCTAGACTATATTTTGCTAAAAAAAATCATTTGGTGTATATATTTCCTAGGTTGATGTGAATATAATGAAATAATATGAGTGTGTTTGTTTTCTCATTATTTTTGTAATTTATTTTCTCATTTATCTCTGTGAAAATGCATGAATACAATGGTGAAAATGGCTTCATAATTTCTTTTTCTCAAGTTGGACCAGTTCTGGATCATCAGTTCGAAACAATCAGCAAAATGACCTTCTCGACTAGCGCAAATCCTTCCATTTGAAACATGGACTTTGAGCCCACTCTTAAATTTTTAGTCATGGGCCTCTACCCAAACCAACCCATACCAGCCCATTTCCTTTTCATTAAAGCCCACCAAATCTTTTAAGCCAAACCCTCTTTCTCTTTTCATAAAACCACAAGCCCAAGTTTAAAACCCACCAAATTTACCCATTTCTACCATCCCTCTTCTAAGCCCTAACCCTTTTCAATTAAACCCCAACCACCACAAACCCAAAATTAATTCAAATTTTCCTAAAATTACTCCATAATCGCCATTTTCCACCAACCCCAAATGCCCACCACAAACCATTGTTCTTATTTCATTTTCTTTTGATTATTTTATGTTATGTACATGCTTGAACGTGTTTTTTGTTTATGGATTGATTGATGCTCACCTTGATATCTTTTTGAGTTTTGTTTAAACTTGAGCATACCAGTAAGATTGATGTCCACATTTGAGGACAATGTTGAATCTAAGTGTGGGAGGTATGCTTAAACTGCATAATCTTTATCATTTTCATTTGAAATGATCTCCCAACAGAGCTACTCATAGGTCATTTTGGCATCATACCTTTGCTGTTACTTTATGGATTTTTCTTTTGAAATTGTCCCTACAAAATTTCAAAAACTCATGCATTTTTCTACCTATTGATTTAATGTTACATATTGAGAGGCAGAACTCTTTGATGAATATGCATAAAATTATTTTCAAAACAGTTCAAATTTGCTCTTGAATATAATTCTTGGTTTCTTTTAAGAATGAGAATTAGTCAAATCTTTAAGCCTTGATTTCTCATTTAAGTGTAAAACCACTCACTTTGGGATTGTAATTTAAAGACTGGAACTTGCTATTTATCTTCATAATTTTAGAAACTAGATGGTACATGGGTAGAATACAATTCGCCTAAGGAAAACTATGTGAAAAAGATGTAAGACACAAATCCTAGAACAAATTTTTCCAAGACTTTTGAAGCGAAATTTTAGGATTTTCACACTTATAGGGACATGATTTAAGCACTTCTTTGAATTTAACCACATTAACCTTCCATCCTACCCTTTAAAGTTTAACCCTTGTTATCTCCTTTGAGCTTATATCCATTTTCTTTCAAAAATAACCCATATGAAGAACCAAAACCTGAAAAGACTTTTTGACTATCACCCTTGAGAAAATTATTTCTTTGATTTTTAAGTATCGAACTTAAGGAGATTAGATTACATTATATAACAGCATTTTCCTTCTCTAAACAATTACATGAGATGGTCTATTCAAGTTTAAAAAGTTTAAACAAAAGAAGAAGTGAGACCATTAAGAACCATTTGCTAGAAAATTGCATTAAGAAGTCTAACAATCTCAATCAGTAAATGGGACACCATTAAGAAGGGACAAGTGCACAAAAATTCTCTATATTTCTCTTCCTCTAAAGATCTCCTAGTATAAAAATAAAAAATGCAAAAAAATAAAGGGAGAAACAAAAGGAGAAAGAAAGAAAAAAAGCAAGGGAAAAGACTTATTACTTCAGAATATGAAGCTTTCTCAAATACAATAATCAAAATCTTTCTTATTTTTCAAACTTTGAAAATCAAAAGAATAATTTCATTTTGACCCTTATTTAAAACTTTTCTTTGACATTAACCCTTATTAATCCCCTTTACCCTGTTACAACCCTACAAAGACATGTTGATTCTTTAAAGTCGTGTTTCCTTCATTAGTAGAGAAAGTGTTGTGAAATTTGCCTATGGGATTTGAAAATTCAATCATATATCTAACTGTCTATACATCTAGCACACATTTTTCTCTAAAGGCAAGTTTATATCTTCCTAAGTTCATTTATTTCCATATGATTGAAGTAAATACGTGAGAACTTGTTAAAAGGAATATGATCTTAGTTGAGTGTGTCAAATACTTCTTTGAGCATGATAGAGCTTTAGGATTGATTGATCTCACCATTGAAGTTTACCTTGAATTTTATATGTGAGTGTGAATTGAGCTGAGATTTTTTCATTCATTGCATGAAGGACATTTTGCTTTGTTTAGGGACAAGCAACAGTTCAAGTGTGGGAGATTTTGATAACAACAAAATATGCATATATTTTACCATTTATTTAATTAAATTTAGCTTCATTTTGAATATTAAAATAGGAATAAAAATCCATTTTATATTATTTTCTCTCTATTGAATTATCACATAGACTACACTAACATTGGTTATTTTGAGCAAAAATGGACCACATATAACCCATTTGGCATCAAACAAAGGAAAACAAGGCTATTAAAGCCTTATAGATATTGAAGCGCAAGTCATAGCCCTGAAAAGCCTAAGAAGCCCAAGTCCAACGTTCATAAATTCAAAAAGAAAGAATGGTGAAAAGTTGATCAACGTGGACAGTTGAGAACCAAACACGAAGTGAGCTGCAAAACGACCTCCTGCCAGATCGTTTGGACCGAAAACGTTACAGTTTTGACGAGAGCATTGTATCCAACCTTATGACCAGCCTCCTCCAATATTTTATATTTTTTGCATGGTGGAGCTTGGCAAGCTCAAATTGTGCAAGTTGACATGGGAGATGTGGAGAAACAAGAGCCAATCAAAAACTTCACCTATCTGCCAAAAAAAAGAAGACAGCAACGTGGAAGAACCTGGACCGGACAAGAGAACCTTCGAAATGATCTTTTTATAGATCACTTGAACCAAAACTGCAACGTTTTGAAGAAGCAATGTACTTGGTTCAAATGCTTTTGAGTATTTTGTTATTTCTTTTCTTCATATGGGCGGTGGAGACAACCTTTGCAGATGCAAGTTGATCAAGTGGACAAGGAGATGATGTGGACCAATGAGGAGCAAGGAAGAAAAGTCTATATAAAGGAGAATGAAAGAAATCAAAGGGGTTGGACATTTTGAACTCTTCTTTGGCACTTGTTGTCGCAAGGAAGAAGGAGATGGATAAGTGACTAATCACACTTTAGCAAAGAAAATAGAGAGAGAGTCAATAGGTTTAGGTAGTGTTATTTCAAATACAAAAGAAGGAGAAAGCTGTTAGCCAAGCTAGGACATGGAGCTCAGTATCTACCAATCAAATTACCTTGAGTTTGTTATCTATGGCTTTTATTTTCTTTGTGAATTTTATTTGTGTTAATTTTTTTGTAATAATGCTAGGCTAAATATTTGGATCTAGTTATTAGATTTATCTATTAATTTAAAATGCAACTTTGAATAATATAATTTATGTTGTATGTTTAATTCCTGATTTAATATGTTGAACTTAATGCCTGTGAATATGTTAAGGCCCCATATTTGCATGACATTAGATCTATTTGAACAAACTGAAAGGTTAACAAATTAGGTTGGATCTCACATATTAAACCTAGAATTTCTTTCTAGACCTAGAAATAGGCTAGGTTCTCTGAGGACAAAAGAATTAACACCAGCTTAATGAATTAAAATTGTGTTAGGCTACAAAAGTAGAAATGCATAATATAAATAGTTCATTTGAGCTCGAAAGAGGATTTTGGATACTTTAGGTTAGTTCTCCTTCAAGAATATTATGCTACGAAAGTAGGTGTCATATGATTGTAGCAGTCCATTTGAGCTCAAAAGAGGATTTTGGACTCCATAAATTAATTATTCAGAGTTTGCACCCAAGAATTAATAGAGACCCCATAACTAGGCCAACTCTATAATTATTTGCTGAACTTATTTTGATTATTTCCACTTGCTTATTTTAATTAGAATTTATTTAATTTAATTGCATCTTAGTTTAGTTCAAACCTCATTTAATTCCAGTCTTCCTAATAATTGTCGAATATAACAAATTAATAGTCTATTCCCCAATCTCTGTGGAACGATAATCTTTTTTATTACTTGTATGACCCGTATACTTACGGAATGCGAATGCACTATCTGTAATCTAGAGACGCACAATGAAAAGCTATAAAATGGATAAATAAGGAGACTCATCAAATTTAACGAGATTTATTCAATTTTGCCTACGTCCTCATGTATTACTCAATTTAATATTTCACAAATCGAGAAATATTACAAATGAAGAGAGAGACAATTAAATCAATAGGCTTATATTATTGTCTCAACTTGGGATGAAAAATACAAAGGGATGGCTTTATTTATAGCCAAACTCACCGCCCCACTTGCTCAAGTTTCCTTATGTGGGAATTGAGCCACAAAAAACAACACAAAGAACTTGACACTCTCTTTTTTAAGCTTATCAACTTTTCATTTTTTTTATAAATTTTTTAATTAATTTTTACTCATTTCTTTTTCCATATTTAATCTAATATATACAACAATATCTAAAATTTTAAATAATTAACACTTTAAAATTTTTTAATTTTGAAATTAAAACTTTCAGAACTTTTTGAATTTTTTTCTTATTTATATCTATTTACATGTACTCATACCTACCTATATATACCTTAATTCTAATAATTATTTTTAGAGTGGTTGTCTTCTTTCTTTCTTTTTTGTTGCTTTTTAATTCTTTGAGTTTTGATTATTGCTTTATTTATTTATTTATTTATTTATATATATATATATATATATATATATATATATAATTTAGATATTTATTTCTTTGAGTTTTTTCGTTTACAAGAATAAATCTCTTTACGATTGAAGTTATATATATATATATATATCATTCATTTAAAAAGGAAAAAAGGAAAGAAATATTAAATTTAATAAATATATTGAAAATAACACATGGATCTTATAAATTAAAAAATAAATTAAAAAGAAATTGAGTTACCTTATTTGATAATTATATTTTAAAAATTAATATTCATTCACAACAAGTACTATATCTATATTTCAATTTTGAATTTGTATTTTTTTTCTTTTTTTATTATGTCACTTAAAAGATATTTTTCAAAGGTTAAAAAACTATTAGTTATTTAAAATAATTAACATTATTTAAATGTATATTTGAATATTTGAATTTATTTAGTTTTAGATTGGATGGTTTAATTTTTTTTCATTTATTTATAATAATTATCCATGTTTACATCTATATATCTATATTATTGTCTTATAGATGAAATTTTTTTATATGTCTTTTAAATTCATAATTTTACAAAAAAATTTAACTGATACTTATTGGTTTGAACTTTTATATTGTATGCATTTACGAAGTTGTAGGATTTTTTTATAAAAATTTATTTTTATATAAATAATAAAAAATAACCTCTAATGTAATATAGAATAATAATAAAGTGATAAGCCAATCCTCGCAGGCTTCTTCCTAGTTCTTAGCTATATCCATATGGACATTGATAAGGTTCATCTTCTTCTTTTTCTTCTAACTTCTTTTTTTCTTTTGCAAATATTAAAGAAATATTCACACCTATGCTTTTATCTTTTTTTTTCCTTTTTCTTTTTTTTTAAAATTACTTTTGCATTGTTTGGATGCTTTATTTTTAATTAATAATAATAGTAATTCGTAATATTCAGACAACTTTAATTTGGAAACTGTTGCAAACTTCTATTTTTCTCTTTTTGTTCTGCTTTTGTATTGAGATATTGATAGCTTTCTTTCTTCTTCTTGTTCTTGCCTCTTTTGTACCGTTAGAGATTACTATGTTTACCAATGAAATTGGAGTCTGTGGGATATTTGGATGAATTTGACTTCCTATTTACCGACGTCCAGAAAAACAATCTTAACTAAATAAACTGAGTAGGAATTAAAATTTCTGTACTCTGTTTTACTTATCGCTGAAGGTAAGTAATTGTATAATAATTAGTATTTTGGAAATCTGACTGAATTGGTTAACTCACAAACTGTTTTTTGGTCCGATTCGATATGGCCTGATTTTTATTAACAACCTATCGGTCCTAATTTAAAAAGAAAATGCTAAATTCTTCACATAAATTAAATGTATAAGATGGTTAATGCAAAATGAATTTTTTTGAAAGGTGTTGTTGGAATTCACAATTTTTTTCTTTTAAAAAACTCATACCTTGAAATCGACCCACTTATTTTTGTTTAAAAAATTAAATAATAAATAAAAGGTTCAAAATTTCTTATTTTATAACTAATAATGATTTATTTATTTATTTAATAAAATATAATTTAATTAGAACATAAATATCTTTATGTTTTGTGTGATTTATGAACGCTTTAAATATTATTATAACATTTAAAATATTAGAAATTTTATTTTTGGTATGTCTATTATTATGTCGAATATGTAATATTTAGTTTGGATAATGAATAGACACAAATTAATAATAGATGATAAATGGTCTGCAAAATAATCATATATTTATAATTACATATATCTTTTTTATTATAAAATTATTTATGAGTATATTTTGTTAATTTTTTTACAAAATAATTATAAAAAAATAAAAAGTAAATAAACCAGTTGAACTGAGTTGATTCGGTCCACCATGTTCCACTCATTAAATTGATTGATATGTCTGATCCGGTTTTAAAAACATTGATATAATTTAATTATTGTCCTATTTTCTTTTTAAGAATGAATAATATTTGAAATTTACTATTATAATACTCATTATAGTTTAATTATTAATAATTAAATCTTAATATAAAACAAAATTAAAACATCTAACGTTAATCTTCCAACATATCATTATAGTTTAATTAATTTCGAGAACAATTTAATATGAATCATTTAATTTTAATTGATATTATCATAATAAGACTATATCAGGAAAAAAAATAAAGCAAAGATCGTACTTCAATTATATTAATCAAATTTTATTAATCTATATTTAAGTCAAAATAGGTGATGGTGAATAGGGGTATGCAAATGGACGGTTCAGTTTACAAACGAATTGAACCGCAAAAATCAAAAGGGGTAATAAAACTTTTAGCCTCTTAGCTATGACCTTAGGAACTATTTTGAAAATGACATTACACAAGTTAATAGGTCTAAATTGTGAAATTAAAAGAAGACCATTAACAAAATTAAAAGAGGATCATTAACTTTAAGAATGAGGGCAATAAAACTTTTATTGATAAAAACATGAGATTATTCACAATTATGCACATAAAGAACCTCTTTTTTCGACATTTGGTCCTATAATAGATCAAAATTTTTTGGAAGAAAAAGGGAGCATGCCATCTGGTGCTATTCTTTTGAGGGGGGCATCTGTTTTAAGGCTGAAATGATTTCCTCCTTTATGTAAGGGTGATATAACTCTATGTTCATGCCAGTAGTTACGAGCCTCTACTGAATCCAAAACACCATTGTATGTCCATGAGAATAAATTTTGAAAATAGCCAATCATGGTGCGTGAGATACCCTCCGTATCATCGAAACTTCTACCTCATCTTGTATTTTCCAATTTTATTTTGCTTTTGACAGCCATTAGCTTTATGATGAAAGAAAGTTGTGTTTTTAACTCCCTTGTTAAGCTAATCAACACTTGATCTCTGTAACTGCATCTTCTCCTTACAAGCCAATTGCTCGGGAATCTTAGCTTCCAGCTGTTTCTATCTCATAATGGTTGTTGTAGTTTGATTTCAATTTGCGATTTATGGAGCTTTTGTTGGAAATCGAAGAGCTCACTAGAAACGTGACCAAAATGTTTTCTTTCCCACGACCTCAATGCATACTAGATCACCTAAATTTTTTTTCAGAAGCTCATTACCCATATTTTCTTCCATATCATTCCATGTAATACGCACTTCTTCAACATGTCATCTTACAACCAGATATACTCAAAGCGAAAAGGACGTACCTTTTTTTCTTCGAAAGTATTTAGGCTTTACGAACTCCAAAAGGATTGAGTAGTGATCTGATCCTTGCCTAAGAAGATGAGTAACAAAAAGCAGGGAACAATCCAATCCATTGAGCAGTAGTAGTAAATCTATCTAGCCTTTCCTCAATTGTTGCACTAATATCATGTCCATTAGTCCACGTAAACTTATGATCTTGAAAGCCCAAATCAATCAGCTAGTAGTTATCCAAGGTTGAATAGAACTCTTCTAATTTTTGTTGAGCTTTAGTACTCCACCCATTTTTTCATCATTATAAAGAATTTCATTATAATCACCCCCGCATAACCATGGGTGTTTGGATTCACCTCCTAATTGATTCAATAAAGTCTATGATCTGACCTTTTCCTATTCCTTCGGCCACCTTATAGAACTCTATAAATTGTCATTTGTATCTACTATAACATCAATATGGTGAAGGGACGAAGATAAAACCTCATTATAACATTATTTGACCAAAAAAGAGGTAAAACATCTCTTCTATTATAGGCAACTGAAACACAATTATTGTACTGGCATTTCTAACAAAGTTTTAAAATTTCTTCCTTATTAATTTTAGTTTTCATCAGAAAAACCAGGTCAGGATTGGGGATATAAAAGTTTCCTCAAATGACAAACTGCGTCCGAGTTTCTAAGCTCTTGCAGTTCTAGATTGAGAGATTCATAGGGATTAGCGGGACTGCATAATAGTTTTTATCGTTTGATTTGTAGAAGAAAAATTACTAAGAGCACCATCTTGCTTGAGTTTCTTGCTACCCAAATCAATATCCATATCTACCTCAACAATATCATCCTTCCTCTTCTTAATTTAATCTACCAAATTGCCAACATCAAGTCTACCTTTGAGTTTTTGTCAAGCCAATCCTTTCCATAATTTTTTTACCTTATCTAAAATTTGATTATTTTTTTGGTGAAAGGACAAGGTGAAATTGGGTTAAGTACAGATTAGGTAAGGTTGTATCTAACAAATTATTTTGAATTAGTAGGTCTAGAGGCAATTGGTGCATTATTGTTGCGGAGGGAGAGACACTACAAAAAATTTGCTATTTTGTGACCACCGTAACGGTCGCAAAATAAGACAAATCAGTCACAATTTCTATTTTGCGACTGAGCAACACTAGTCGGTAAAATACTCATCGTAAAAGATTTTGCAACGGATATTCACATCAGTCACAAAATTTGCGACAACAATATCGATCACAAAAGGCAATAAATTTGATCGCAAATTGGTAAATAATTGGTCATGTTATTTCCGTCGCAAATCGGTCGCAATATTTCTTGCCTAATAATTGATCGCAAATTGTAACTAGTTGTCGCAAATCGGTTGCAATTTTTTCTCGCATAGTTTCAAAATCGGTCGCAATTCTACAATGTCGTTATTTAAATTTCATTTTCTATCGCAAATCAGTCACAAAATTATTTTACAGTGAAAAAAATATTTTAGAAATATTTGTACAGACATTGTATAAATCTGTTGAAAAACGATACAAGCATATATATATATATATATATATATATATATATGTATATGTATATATAAAGACATCATCATTCTAACAATCCAAAGAAACATCATCAACGTATTAAGTTATAAAAAATGAAAGCAAAATAAATGAAAATAACAATTTAAAATGTTCCAAAGTCAAATCTATGATGCCGATCAGATGAAGTAGCTGGAGGATCTCGTGTAGCATCCTTTGGGTTCATTATAGTGTTTGGAGGAGTGACCAATGTATTTGTACTATCAGCTACAATATCTAGAGGAAGAATGAAAGATGGCTTATGAGGCCCAACAGTAGCTGGCACTAGTGAATCTGGAATAGTTGAGGGATCAAATGAAGTAACAATCGTCTGTAGACTAGACATCTGCATCACAAGTGCTCTAAGCTCTGCGATATGTCTCTCCTGATCATCAACACAAGCTCTCAATGCACTAGTATCCTCGGCACTATGCCCGGGAGTTGGTCATGATGGTGGAGCACTAGCAGCGCTTGAATTTGAGCTGCAGTAGTACTGTGATGCCTGGGAGACAATGCCATACACCTTCCTCTTCTTTTGCCCCCCTACTACGTCTAGGTATAAAGCTAACTCATCAACACTCGGCTAGACATCAAATGCAGGCTGAGAAGATAGAACACAATCGTGAGCTGTACTGTAATTCTCCTAGAAAAGAAATTACATCCAATGATTTTTATATAGATGCTAGCTATAGTTAACACCTCCATTAAGTGCGTAAATAATAGAAGACTATCATAATAGGAAAATGTTTCATACTCACATTAACACCCATTGCACGCCTATCAAATGAAAGTCTCTCCATCTTGGCCCTTTGTGTGAGTGTATTTGAACACCTCCATCGGTGTAGGCTGACAACCATATTTCTCAGCCTATTTCACAATTTTATGCATAACATATTAATATTTACAATTATTTCATTAAACATCAGTGTGGTAACTTTGAATAATTTATTTACTAATATTTGAGCGATCCTATAGCAAAGATGGACCCGCCTGTGTATCTCAATAATCTTGCTCCGTCACCGCCAATTTCACTATGCTTGTTTAATGCAAAGATCTCGCATTTTCTCTTAAATGCAGAGATGAAGAGAGAGAGACAGTAGACATGAGAGACTAGAAACGCGAGAGACAGGGACGATAGACGCAAAAGAGAGACTGAGAGTGACAGTCAGAGAGGAAGACAAACTGAGAAAGAAATGGCAAAGTGTTTCACAATTTAGGGATTTAACCTCTGAGAGAAGAGGATGAATGAAACAGCGCCGTTTCATTATTTTTTTTTTGAATTGTTTTATTAATCATATCCGTTTCTAACAATCCCAAATGGCGCCGTTTCGGTCTCCTTTTTTTTTTAACTATTTTATTAATTAGAAACGGAAAACATATCCTTTCTAAAATTCTAGTCACCAAACGGCGTCGTTTCAATAATGTTCTTTTTTTAATTCTATTAATTAGAAACGGACTACATATTCATTTCTAACAATTTCAGTCTCCAAACACTCTATTTTTTTAATTGTTTTATTATTTGGTAACGGATTAATAATGCGTTTCTAATTCCGTTTCTAATCCGTCTCTGATCCGTTCCTAATTTATTCGTGGCATCCGCCAATTGTAGCAACGGATTTTTCCATTTCTAATACGTTTCCATTCCGTTTCTAATCCGTTTCTAAAAATGGTAAAAGATACAAGATTATTTTCCATTTCTAATCGGTTGTACTTCCGTTCCTATTTAGAAACGGAATATTCCGTTTCTAAAAATCCGTTGCTAAATCGCGTTTTTTGTATTGTATTCTACTGTCTCGCCATCATACCATGTATAGGTTTCCAAGCCTTCGTCATTATATCCACTCAGGCAAACTTATTGTAAGGTCGATCAATCCAAGGCCTTCTCGCTAAACACAGTTGAATCATTTGATAGGCCTACTATTTCATCCTCTAGCATTGTTTGTTTTGAATTAGTATTTCCAAGATGCATCATCAATCTAAAACTGCATCTAATGCCGGATTAGAAGCCCAAGTCACGGTTAGTATAAACCCTGAGAAAGCAAACAAAACAAAAAGGTAAGAAAACAAAAGGGAAAGAGGATGCGATACTAAGACAAAAGAGAGCGGAAATAGGAATAAAAAGCAAATGGAGATAAAGAAGAAAGAAAACAATGAGAGAACTCTTCAAGAAAAGAGAGCCACCCTAATTCAGACATAGGAGAGAACTATTTTGAAAACCAGGCTAATACTTAATCCTTTCATTGTAGGTTTTATGTTAATTAATTACTGTTTTGAAAAGTGTCATTTAAATGGAAGAAAAACAAGAATGAAGTAACAATTTTAATTTGGCAGTTTTTAACTTTTCAGAAAAATTAAGAAAAAAAATTAAATTATGTCAATTCTAAAAAAAAAAGTAATTGACTAAATTACCCATTGATTAATATTTATTTAAATGAAATAACATTAAGCGCGCATATATCTAGATATGGGTAATATTGAATTAAAACAATCGATGCTATTTTAATTTTCTAAAAACATCATCTAAATGAAACAAATAAAAAGTAAAAAATTTATCAAATTTAATAGAATGGCGTGAGTAAGTTTTTAATCGTTTCAAAACTATGAAGTAATTTTTAAAATTGGAGTAATTTTTAAAATGGTTAAAATTATTGACTATCTACATTAGGTGAAATACAAGTTACAATTTGCAAGTTTGCAAATGGACGAATGGAGTAAATATAAATGTATTCAGTTACAATCCAATGATTTAGCCGTTAGACATAGACACCATCACTAGTTGAACACTCAATATATTTGCTAATGGCCCGAAAAGATTCTTCACAATATAATTATGAGATATAGTTTTTATTTTATTTTTTATTAATAGGCGTTATATGATCTGCAAATAATCACAAGGTGATAAAAGGAATGGGGAAAAAGAAATACAAAAGCATGAACCCACTTGTTGTATTCTTTTTAGGGGTCATTAGTCCACTAAAGCATTCAAAATGCACACACTTTTCCAAGGCATTACCTTTTTCTTTCGTTGCAATACTGTCTCATCCAAGACAACCTCCATATACCTCACAACTAGAGAGAGAGAGAGAGGTTGATAAAATCGATCAAATTAAAATTGGTTTGATTTGATAATCATGTGTGGTCTGGTTGAACTTTTCACTTATGCATAAGGTATGAGAGGTCTCAAGTTTTCTCAACTATAAGTATTTTTACCAAATTAGTGAGTTTATAAGAGGATTACTCATGTTATGTGGTACGCTTTATTATTTCGGCCGATCGAACCTCCTAATAAATGAAAAAATAAAAAAATGGTTTGATTTGGTTTCATTTTTCAATTTATTGGATTTGCCTCTTTGTTTATATAGAAAAACTGAAATTTTTCTGGCTTGGTTCGGTTCTACATATAACTTCATTTCAATTTGATTTGAACTTAACCAATTAAATGCCTGACCCAAGTAATGGAATTTGTATAATGAAGAAAAGTATATTAAGACAAAGTTTCCACATATTAGGCTTTAGCAGTCTTATAAATTTTAAAAAATAAAATAAAGCTATTTTATCTAAAGGGTCACCGTCAAACATATACGACAGCTCTTTTCTCCTAACATACAAGAGAATTTTGCATGAAAGTATGGGAACTCTTGGATCTGCAACTTCCAATTACGAGTCTATCATTGAATCCAGAAAAAGAAAAAGCTTTCTAATATAATCATTTTTCTCTCTCCCTCTTTCACAATATAACAGTAAAATAATTAATAAAATATTAAAAATTTGAACCTTATTTATATTTATATCATATGGTCATTTTCATAAAAATGCCTCTAAAATTTTTTTTTTTTCTATTGCAAATGTTCGATGTATATCATTTGGGGATGACTACTGTTTGATTTTAAATCAAAACTGAACTAAAATTGAATTAGTCAAAATCGACATTAAATCATGGTCAACAATTCTTAATTTCAAACCCGCTAATTTTGTTGATTCATTTTCTGAAAATCAAAAGCGGCGGTTTTGGTTTAAAACTAATATTTCAATTTTAAATTGTAAAAAACAGTTCTTAAAAAGACTTTCAATTTATTTTTAAATTAATTTTAAGAACTTTTTATTAAATTGGTTTAGTTTTTTAATAATAATAATAATAATACTTTATTCAAAATACAAATAAAAAAAGATTTAAAAAAAACTTAAAATGAATTATCTAATTTCAGTTCAAACTGGAATAAAATCAAAATCGGTAATTCCAAAACTGTCTTAGAAACCACCCTAAAATGTAATATCATGAAATTTTATTTTCGAAATATTTCCATTTAAATTTAATTATAAATTATTAATGAATAATATTATCTTATGTAATATTTATTGAGATCGAAAACCATTTTGATTCATCCTAAAATCAATTGAATAATAGTTAAATTAATTAAAAATCAGATCAATATTTTTTTATTGGACCGAATTAATTTAAATTGAACTTGAACCAGATATTTTTTTAAAATTACTGTGCTTCACTATTTTTTACCCTCGACATACTATATCGGACGGTTTGTTTGTTTTCAATAATTTATTTTAATTTTTCTTTTGCTTTCCTTTCTTTCTTTTCCTTTCTTTTCCTTTTTATTTCCTTTTTCTTTCTTATTCAATCTTAGCAATAACACACACTCTCTCATGCCTTCTCTCACACACTCTCTACTTCTCCTTCTCTACCGTCGGCCACAGCTCCTCCCTCCTCTTCTCTGTCGTGCGCAACCTTGTTTCCAGCAGTCCAGCCGTCGCAGCAGTAGGCCAACCACATCAAATCGTAGACCCAGCCAAGCCCAACGTCGCGCTGTCTCCAGCAGTCACATGCTCCTCCGCGTGCGGCCTTGACTGCAGCCTCAGCTTGCGGCTCAGCCACCAGCCACTCCTCTCCTCCTGCCCCGCAACCAGTCCCAACAATCGCAGCAAGCCCAACTTGCTACCGGCCACCGTCCACTCCTTCAATATCTGATTTGGGATTTTATTTGGACTGTGATAATTATTGGGTACTAATCTTATTTATTTTCATATTTTTTATTATTAATTAGTTAATAGTTAATTTTAGAATTTTGGGTTGAATAATTTTATTATTTGATTAGTTAATTAGTTGGCAGATAATTTGTAGTATTTGTGTGGTTGATAAATTATTTTGTTGATTTTGTATTATTAGTGAATTTTAACATTTTAGGGACAATTATAATAATTGGTTGGTTAAATTGAGTATTTGAGATACTGATCAATTATAGGACTTTGAATTATTATTTGGTTGAATTTTATATTTTTGTGGTTAATTGTTAGTGATATTTTGGGGATTTTGATTATTTAATTATAGGTTATGATTTATTAATTTTTGGTAAAATTATAGAGTTGATTATAAGATATTAATTATTGATTTTGGTATTTTTGGTTGGTTGAGTAGTTGTGTGGTTGGTTGACTAATTATGGAAATGGATAAAATAAAATAATTGGGGATTTAGTTAATTAAAAACAGATTATATGATTTTAATTAATTTTCAGAGTTAGTAAATTAATTAGTTATTGTTAATATTAATTATGAAAATTAATTTATTAAGGATTAATGATTATTATTGAAGGGTTTGAAATAAATGGAATACATTAAGAGTTGAACTAATTATTTGGTTGATTAAAGAAATTATTGTGAAAAAATGGATTTTATTGATAAGGTTGAAAATATTATATTAAAATATTATTAATGGTGGTGTTTGGAGAATTTGATTAATTATAGATTAGATTAGATTAATACAGATTTTTGGTAAATTAAAATTTAAGGATATAAATTAGTTAATTAAGGGTTAATGGTTATTATTCGAAGTTTTTAGATAATTAAACTATTTCGGGTGTTAATTTGAATATTTAGTGGAATAAGTGTTATTATATAAAATATTAAGGTTAAGGTAATTTCGAGTTGAAAATAAATATTTGGTGAAATTGCTAACGATTTATATTTGAGGATTTTAATTAGTTAGAATTGTTATTAACGGACAATTAGTGGATTTAAATATATATGTTGGTATACTTTGCAGAAATAAAATAAATGGTTGAAAGGTTAGAATTAATGAAATCGGTTTAATTATGATAATTTTGAAGTTAAATTGATTATTGAAGTTTGACTAAATGAAAAATAAATTATAATGAATATTATGGTAAAATAATTGATGGATTTTGATAAATTGGATAATAAATAAGAATAAATTTATGTTATTAAGAAAATTATTATTGTTGATGTTAAATTACAATTAGGATTATAAATATATTTTTGAGGACACTAGAATTAAGTTATTAAATATAAGAATATATTTTTATGGTGAAATAAAAAATGATATTTGAGGACTAGATACAAACTAAGCAAATGAATTATATTGACGATGAGTTATATTATATTCTGAGTTGATAGAAGTGTAAATTTGATGATAGTATAAGATATTATTAAATTAAAGATTTATTATAAGTTATAGAGTTATAAATTGTTAGTATGTGGAAATATTAGTTTAAGAAGCTGAGATATACTAAAAATAAGTGGACATTTATATTTTTGTAGAAATACTGTTTTAATTATAATAGGAGTTAGAATCTGAAAATAAAATAAAATAATCAGATAGATTTATTAAATTAATTCTTTAAATTTTTAATTAAGGAAAATAATTTATCTAATATTATTTTTCCTCATTATACATATTTCTTAGATCGACCAAGTTCAACTACTGCTTCTCCAAGTCAGAACTCAAAACAGACCTGAATTATTCTGTTGTCACTGTGAGTAATAATAAATTGTGCACACCATCCTTGCATACATACATTTTATACACATATCATACTCCCTATATTATTTAAATATAATCGGCATTCATTTCTAAAATTTCATTATTATTATATTTTTGGTATCATCCATCTTACATATATAATATTTCAATTCTACAATAATATATAATTTTCGCCTTTGATTGCATTCATATATTGCATATATTGTATTGATTAAATTATTGGATATTTGTGATGTGATAATGATGTGCTTTGTATCTATGTGAAAATTGGGACAATGTGTGTCACTATGGATTAGTGGATCGAGTTTAGGGATTAGCTCCCCGATATATATTATAATGAAAATTGGCTAGGGATTTGTGATATCATTGATTAATTTTCACATGTTGTGAATATCTGAATGTGATTTATTTGGTGCTGATGTTTTGACACGTGCTTGTGAAAGTATGTCCATTTCATATATATTGTGAAAGCATTTTGCTTTAATGTGTGGGTTTGCATTATTTATTATTATTCACTGAGTTTAGTGAAACTCACCCCCTTCCATAAATATTTTTCAGAAAATAAAAATATTGTCAGTTCTTAAGACTCTACTTATTTCTCTGTTTAGTGATATTCTGCATATTTTATTTGATTTTGCAGTTAGGGTGATAAATTGATATTTGGTTCTGTAAAAGTTGTCGTGTGATTACAAATAACATGTAGAGTGTTTTCTAAATATTTGGAGATTATATGATAGAAATGGTTTAACCATATTATGAGAGAGAAATTTTATATCAAAACGTATTTTATTAAATGAGTATAGGCCTGAGCTATCATTTATACATGACAATGAAGTTGGGCCATGATTGATAATTAACTGATGTTAAATAATGTCATAATAGTGATAGATTCTTATAGTTTAGGCATACTATGGGCCTCGGAGGCCTTAAGCTTAGCTAGGTCCTTGGGCCGGTCCAACCCATGATTTTGGATCGGGACAAAGTTGCTATCAAAGCATAAGATCATGCGGATTAGATAACTGCGGAACTATTCCTGTCACATCTTGAAGTATTCTTCTTTGTCTCTTAAATCCAACGTAACTATCTTTAAATTAATATAGTAGAAATAAATTGAGCAGTAGAATATTGTAAAATATAAACTATTATGTTTGTTTGATTTTATCCATATTTAGATTTCAGTATGGTGAATATCAGAAGAAGAATACCTGATAGAAAGAAGCAAGATGCTTCAGATGAGGCTTCTTTAAGGCCTCCAGCTCCAGTTAGGCACCATAGAGGTAGATGTGCTAGAAATGAAGATAATTAGAATATGAACCCTCCAGTAGTGGACACTATTATGACTGGATTGCAACAAGTGGTAACCATTATGAATAACATGATGTTGCCCATATATCTGCCCCTATGCCTGCTTCTATACTTGAACCAGTTGTACCTCCACAAACTAGCACCACCTCCACCTCTTCCACCCCAACCTGTTGAGTTGAGAGTAGCAAATAATATCCTTTATGATATGTTTATTAGATATAAACCACCTAAGTTTTCTAATGTTGAGGACACTCACTCATTTGTGGCTAGAATAAGAGAATTCTGTGTTGAATTAGGTTGCGGTGATGAGAGGTCAATTGTCTTTATAGGACGTAGAATGGAAGGCACAACTGAAATTTGGTTTAGAGATTATATTTAGCCTTCCGTAGTTGATATGACTTGGAAATAATTTTCCACACTCTTTATGAACTAGTATGTTCCTGAAGGAATGAGAGGATAAAAAATGGTAGACTTTAAGACCTTAGCTCAAGGAAATATGATGGTCGATGAATATGCTATGAAGTTTATAGAGTTGAGCAGATTTGCTCTAGGATCAGTAGTAGATGAAGTTACTAAGGTATATAGGTTTATAAATGGAATGAATTTAATTTATGCCACTTTATTTCAATAAAGAGATCAGAATTTTAGTGCGATAATTGACTTTGCTATACAAATAGAGAGTAAATACATTTCTAAAGAAATGATACTAGTTATGAGAAATACTAATCTCGTGCCATTTGGGAGTTTCAATGTACTAGAAGTGAATAGATCTTTTTCTATGGGTTCACAATCCTCAGGCTCTAGGTTTCAAAAGAGGGAAAATTTTGTTAAAAGGAAAGATAAAAAGAATTTTGGGCAAAAGGAAAGGTACTTTCACAGGTAGTGCTAGTAGTGGACCTAGATCGAATCTGAGTGGCAGTAGATTAAGTGGAGTAGCCTGTAATAGGTGTGGAAAATTTCACTATGGAGCTTGTGACCTAAATGCGAATACCTATTTTAGATGTCACCAGGTAGGCCATTATGCTAGGGATTGCCCTATTTTTTCCATACAACCAATGCCATCTCAATCTTCTATGGGCAGTGTATCTAGACCACCTACTGCTGCACCATTCCCATATGGTTCTAGATTCTCAGGCTAGCAATGCTGTGGTTCTGTTGGCAGAGGCAGAGGATAGCATACCGAATAGACTTTGCAGCAATTTGTACTAGGACAACCATTACTCTTTCATTTGACTCAAGGGGATGCTCAGGCATCCAATGCTGTAGTAGCAAGTATTATTACTATCTGCTCTTATGAGGCACGAGTTTTATTTGATCTCGGTGCTACGCATTCATTTATATCTCCTAAATTTGCTGCTAAGTTAGAAAGAGTGTTGGAACGATTAGATTTTCCTTTATTAATATCTACACCTTTGAGTGAACCTATTTTCTCCAATGCTGTTATATCGAATTGTTCTATCGTTATTAAGGATACCAACCTGCCTGTGCATTTAATTGTTCTTTATGTGATAGACTTAGACGTTATTTTGGGTATGGATTGGTTAGCAAAGCATGATGCAGTTATTCATTGTAAAAGTAAAGAGGTTACTTTTAACTTACCGAACGGATTGAAAATCATGTACAAGACAGATAAGAGTATGGCACCTTACAACATAATTTCTGCTATCAGCGCTAGGAAGATGTTAATGAAGGGATGTTAAGGGTACGTAGTATTGGTGAAGGATACGACGATTACAAAAGCCCGCAAAATGGAAGATGTGCCTATAGTGAATGAGTTTCCAGATGTATTACTAGAAGAATTATTCGGTCTTTCAGTAGATAGAGAAATAGAGTTCTACATTGATCTAATTTCTGGCATGTAATACCCCGAAATTTTTATTTCGAAATATTCCCATTTAAATTTAAATTGTAAATTATTAGCCAATAATATTACGCCACGTAATATTATCGGGATCGAAAATCATTTTGGTTCGCCCGAAAATTTATTGAATAACCGTTAATCGAATAAAATTGGATCAATATTTTTTTTAATTGGACCGAATTAATTTAAATTAGACCCGAATCAGATATTTTTGAAAAACACTGTGCGTCACTATTTTTTTCTCCCCGGCAACTTACCTTGGACGGTTTGTTTTTATTTAATAATTATAAAACTTTATAAAATTTTATTATTATTATTATTTATTATTTTATTTTATTATTTTATTTTATTTATTTTCTTTTCCTTTAAATTCTTCTTCTTCTTCTTCATGGATCACCACCAGCAGCCTCCAACCTCCTCCCTGCGCAGCTCCTCAGGCCACCGCGCCACCACCATTTCCTCCTCCTCCTTCTTTCTTCTTCTTCTTCCTTCTTCTTCTTCCTTCTCTTCTCTTCTCTTTCTTTCTTCTTTCTTCTTCCTCTCTGCTGCGCTGTTTCCCTCTGCAGTAGCAGTGTCGCGCCACAGCTCCAACTCCTCCACGAGCAGCAGTTTCCTCCGCCTCAGCAGCCTCCTCTGCGTCGCGCGACCCAGCCAGCCACCGCGTAGCGCCTCCTCCTCTCTCCTTCGTGTCGCGTCGCGTCGCGTTGCAACTCAGCCCCTGCTTCCCTCTCTACGACTTTAGCCGCTGCAGCAAGAGCTGCACCTCGCCGCTCCGCCTCTGTCTCCCTCTCTACAGTGCCGCTGGACCGCCAGCTCCTCCTCGCGCCGTTCCTCTTCCTCCCTTGGTCCGTGCCGCTCCAGCAGACCAGCTCCTCCCCTGTTCTGCGCCACCCCTGCAGCAGCAGAGCAACACAGTTCCAGCCACTGCAACGCTGCCAGGCCACCACAAG
>CANUEX010071398.1:0-37445 GCA_948099535.1 Jatropha multifida | reverse complement strand
TAAATAATTTCGGTTCGATTTGAACTGATTTGGTCTAACCCAACGATTTAGCCTATTTCATTTGATTTAAGGGTTTTTCAACTGAGTTAGACTATTTAAATTCAGTTTTCGATTCGGTTCGCGGCATAAAATATTATTTTTGGCCAATTCTCATTGGTGAAAATTTACAATTAAATTTTAAATAAAAATTCTTTTGAAAATAAATTAATGGGTTATTTCATTCACGTATTAACCCATTAATACTTATGTTGACTAAACTACCCCTTCATTCAAATATTATTTACTAAACTATCCTTATTTATTTTTTTTAATATTTTTTTAAAGAGTATGAAATTGTTATTGTATATAACTAATCCAAATAAATTTTTAATTTTAAATATATTTTAATCTATTAATAAAAATAAAATTTAAACATTTGCAAGGACATAAAATTTAAAATTTTAAAATTTAATTAATTAATTATGGTGGAATATAAGTGATTTATTTATATTAGTATTTTGTTAAATTATTATGTCAAGGTTATTTTAGAAAATAAAAATAAATGAATTTTCATCTAAAAATTATTCCAAATATAATTTTATGGAATTCAATTGAATTTCTTATTTTAAATTATAACGTACCAAACATTACAAATTCATTTATAAATGAATTTTACTTATAATTCATGTTTCAAAGAGTACCTTAATTTTTAAAATATTTTTATTTTTGTAAATTTTTTCCCCTTTGTTTCCTTTAACATAGTACAACTTTTGACTCTTTGGAAAAAACAATTCGGTTTAAAATTTTACAAAATCAGTTTTATTTCGATTTTAATAAAGAAAACTGAATTTTTTTTAATTCCATTTAATTTTTACTGAACTCAAAAAATAAATTCAAAATTTATCAAAAATAATTAAAATTAAATCGAATTAGAACCGATTCAATTCAGTTGAAAGTATTAAATAATAATTTTGTATTTTTACGTGGATTTTTATTGAGAACGATTAGTGGGCCTACACTTTGAGGTCCAATATTGCAATATCGGGCCCAATTGAAGATTGGGAAACGTTCTGTTGACAAAAAAAATCAAGTTAATCGACAAAAGTCGTCCCGATTGACCTTATCTGCTCTGCTCTTCACTCTACCGACTCAACTCTCATTCGCCATCTCCAAGCCACAGCCACCACAAATGGCCGAAACCGCCACCAACACTACCACTACGCGGCCTCTCAAAGTCATTGCTGGAGCGGACGCTTACGGCTGCACTCTAAAAGACGCTCTTGTTTCTCACCTCCGATCTCTCAACGTAGACGTCGACGACCTTGGCACTTCCTCCTACTACTCAATCGCTGCCGAGGTCGGCCGCCGTGTCTCCGCTGCTAACGCCAAATCTCCTTCCTCACCTTCTCCTGAAATTCGCGGTCTTGTCGCCTGTGGAACTGGCGTTGGCGTCTCCATCTTCGCCAACAAATTCCCCGGCGTTTTTGCTACCACCTGCCTTTCGACCGCTGATGCAATCAACACTCGATCCATTAACAACTGCAATGTCCTTGCCGTCTCCGGCCTGGCCGCAACCCCAGAATCTGGCATAGAAATTCTTGACGCTTGGCTTAATACTCCTTTCAAAGCTCCATGTCCTGCTTTTGGTTCCACTCCTTATAATGAAGAAATATCTTCTTTTCTTGATAACTCTCTTGTAGAAATGCCAAAAATTGGACAAGAAGATAAGAAGGAAGACACTTTAACTTTAAATCCTTGTGCTTTATGTTGTTTAGTCAAGAACAGAAAGCTAGATCCTATTGACATAATTCCAGGTGGTTCGATGAAGATAGTAAGGGAAAGTCCAACATCAGCCTTTGTAAGCTTTAAAGCAGGGAGTGTAGAGCCAGCACATCACCATACATTTGGGCATGATTTGGTGGTGATTAAAGGAAGCAAGAGAGTGTGGAATTTGAGCAAGAAGACTAAATATGATTTGGTTGCTGGTGATTATTTGTTTACTCCTTCTGGGGATGTGCATAGAGTCAAGTATTTTGAGGATACTGAGTTTTTCATTAAGTGGGAAGGGCAGTGGGATATTTTCTTTGATGAAGATCTTGAAGTTGCTAAAAGTGCTATCGAGAAAGAAGCAGAGGATGGATTTGAGTGGATAAAGTAAGGATTTTGAGCTGTGTTTGTCTTTCTTTTGTATAATGCCTGCTATGTGTTTGTTGTTTGGCTCTTTTGATTATTTTAATTGAGTCATCTGTACGTGGAGAGTATGGAGATGAGGTATGTTTCAATTTGCCGTTGGTCAGGAACCTTGGTTGGATGTTAATACATAGATTAAAATTTGTATATCAGAAGCAGGGACTATGAATAAATGTTACTAGAGTGTAATTCAGCTGTTCCTTGTGTTTGATGCTGGTCATGGTTTTGAAACTAATTTTTATATTGGCAAAATATATTTCATTTCAATTTTACATAAATAAGGGGAAAAAAAAGAAAAAGAAAATAAAAAGAAGTATCTGCTGCCACCTATATCATACAAGACTCAGCTCATCGGTGACTGGAGAAGACGGCCCGCATTCTGGAGATCCTGTGGCAGCAAGCTTCTTCCTCAATGCTACCAAATCTTCACTGGCATCACATATGTATGCTGAAGCCTGTCTACCAGATAAAGTTGCTCCTTCCATGCTGTCTATGTAGTCCTGTTCAACATAGAACAATAAAGTCTTATTTACTATTAACAAAATAGTACATTTAACAGGAAAATCTAGTTCTTGCAGATATCACAAGGTTCCATTGGCTGTAAACTTAGAATTGTTCTCCAGCTTGCTGTACCAGTGAAAAAACAGATCTTTTTTTCTTTTCTTTTTTTTCCGGGCCAGAAAGAGCCTTCTAAAAATTTGAAGGAAAAAACATATCTGTTTTACCTAAAATCATGTTCTAAGCAAACCATACACCTGGAAACTAAAAAGTAGTCATAGGGTCATTTATACTTATTCCAGTCTCTCTCAACTCCATATATCTCTCCCTCTTGTTGTATGCTTCCTCTGAGTGTGTTTTTCTCTATTTAAATACTTTCCCCTTTTTTGCGGGAGACATGTAACAGTTGTGGTAAAGGTGTTACCTGTTTTGTATAAGAGCCAGACAGGAAGAAATTTTTCACAGGTGTCTTTTGATCTGGTCTGAAGGGATCTTTGCCAGGTCCCTCGCGATATAAGGATTGCCCAATTTTTACTACAGATGACCAGATAACTTCTAAGCCTTGGGATGATGGAAATAAAGCCAGAACCTGATTTGTTTGAAGAAAAGGAAAAAAAAAAAAATTATCATGAGAATAATGCAAAAGGATTCTAAGAAATTTATCATGCAACAATTTGGTATCAGATGTAAGCTCTTTTATAAGTTCTCAGTGTGTGTAATGGAGCTTACAGAATAAACCAGTTCAGATATAGAATAAGAATAAGATGTTGTTTAGCTACCAACCTGCTTTGAGACTCTGTTTATGATTTCATCATTTGACAAGGGCATGTAAGGATCACCTGGTGTAAGGACACATCTGAAATTTTATTGTTTTAGCAAACGTGATCAAATATGAAATTAAATATAAAGCAAGCATAAAGTGAGGTAGGCATGAGAATATCAAAAACAAGCTTGAAAGACGATAGTCATTTTGCTTGGGGCAATCTTGTAGTTTACGGTGGATGGCCCCCATGTAACTGAAAAATAAATAGTAAAAAGGACTATTTGGATTTCATATATGCAGAACAACAGAATCTAAGATTTCCAAAACAAAAAAGAACTCCTGAATCTAAATCAATCTATTCAAATCGTGAAACAGTCACGTGATGATATCTTATAGCAAAATATTGAACTGTATGAATCTGATACGGTCAACACATGGCAAGCAAATAAAAAATCAAATGATTCCATTCAATGCATAGTAGCTAATTCTTATTTCTTCAGTGAATGATTATGTTTTACAATTTTAAACTCTTATAAGTGAATAGTCACCAGTGTATACCTTAGTTTATAATGAACGCATATCTCTAGTGCTATGAGAAATCTATATTCCAGAAAGATAAAACTAAAATGGACAAGTATAAATTACACATTCATTGGCAAATGGAATCTTCTAGTGGTACCTAAAAACCATTAAAGTATTCAGCCAGTGGTGACATATGATATAAATTTCTTTGCTTGATTGTAAAAGCAGAACGTAATAGTATTATTGACAACAGTAACATGTTTTCCCTTACTGGAGCAATGAACCTTGTCCTTCAATGTAGTAATCTTCTGGAGAAGTGAGTGCTAGGTCGGCAAAACAAGAAAAGTCCGCATCTGGAGTGTACAGAAGATTATCTAAACCAAGAGCTTGCCTCAATTGCCTGCAGCCAAAAGAAAGAAATAGGTTTATGAAGGAAATGTAAAAATTTATCTGATGGTCCGAAATAGTAAAACAAAAGCAGATAATAGCCCTGTTGTTTAAAAGCACAATTTTACACATTAAGAATGCCAGTTGCAAAGAGAGATTACCTTGATCGTTCAAGATCCTGCAATTCTGTGACCCAGCCATTATACCTAAGTTGCACTGTGACAACGGGTACTCCAACTAGCTCATATATATTATTGAAAAACTGGGATTCCCTCCACTGGGATGGAAGTAATCTTTTAATTCCAGGGACATCACATGCTGCCAGAAAATGGAACAGTAGAATGAGAGACAACTATCACCCTAACAGTGGAAAGGGAAAGTATGATTATGATGTGGGAGGAAGCAATATTTGAATATATACCTGCTACATAAGCATCAGCTTTTACAACTTTCTTGTTAGTAGCCTGCAATGAAATGAAAAAATGTTTTCACTGTTAAAGTCTTGTTTAAACAATGGAGAAAAGGACAATAGAAAGATACCAAAGGATTAAAAAGAAAAAAGAAATCTCATAGATAAGGTGCGCACACAGTTCATGAGTGTTTGGCGCACAAGCATTGCACCACATTTGTGAGCTCTATTTTTGACTAATTCTAGTTATAGCATACGGCATGTTCTTTTCTTCAATATGTTAGCTGATTTGAAACTCAACAAACTTTATATTATTAACTCGTCTTATTTCTTTATAAAAAACCATTGATTATAGAAAAAACTTTCAACGAGAAAAGCTTTACATTTTAAGTATATGCATGTCCAATCCCAAAATATGCAAAATTACCCTTTTCTCCTTTTAACTCATGCAACAAGACAGCAGCAGATTATTAGAAGACCTTAGACCTAAACTTCAATAATTTTGCATGAATAGATCGTTCTTGATGTTGAATTCACATGCTTAGGAAAACCAATACTTTGTTATTATAACAAGAATTCCAACACGAACCAATCTAACGGAAACAAGTTTATTTTTCTTTCCAATTGAACTTGCACATAACATGTGCAATCATGTTTTAGAAAAAGAAGCGGATATTTGTCATGTTTGAGAAACTGTAGTGATGCGATAAGTTTTATAAGGTGCAGACTGAATGCACCACTAGTGCCACTTCTTAGACTCTTGATATAGAAAATGTATCGTTACTTATTTATACAATGCTTTTGAGGTTAGGCCAAATCAATGAACTATATCAATTCAGGAATTTGCAATTGGAACTTGTTAAGCATACATGTAAATAAACTCAACACTGTTCTTTTATCTAAGCCATTCACCTTTGACATGGCGAGCCCTGTGACATATATTTCTCCATCAGCAGACCTATCATAAAGTACCTGTCTGCATCCCCACCTTAAATGAAACCTGCCCAAGCAGATAAACAAATTTCAAAGGAACGTTCAAAAGTGAAAATGACAATGAATCATAATCCAAAAACAACAATAAAATTGCATCATAATCCAAATTCACAACAGCAAAAATGTATTGTAATCCAACAGGTAATAAGTTAACCTACATCTTATCCTTAATCTTACAGCCATACCTGCCTCCTTTATCTTCAATATACTTTCTAATGGGACCACTCAAGTAAACATCCGGAGAACCCTTAAGCATGCGTAGTAAGGAAGCCTCTGTCTTGGTGGCAAACAATGAGAATATAGTGAGCATACAACGGGCACTGATGTTATCACAGTCAATGAACCCAAGTGCATAGGCAACAGGATCCCACATTCTTTGGATACTCGTGCGTGTGCCACCTTTTGATAAAAACCAATCAGAGAAGCTGATCTGGAAGAATTAAATGCAGTTTCAATTAAATGACAATAGTGAAGAAAGAAATGTCATCAGCAACAATAAAACAGTGCTTACACTATCTAAATTCCTTATATCCTTCATTGCTGCATCTGGATTGACAAGGGCCTTCACAACAGGACTTAGGGCAAGAGCCAGAGCATTTCTTGCTTTATCATATGGCTGCACTTCAACAAAATTCAAGAGAAAATGCATCAAGAGCATTGCAAATTCACAATGGAGCAAGAAATTAGGCACCAGTTGAAACCATATAGTTAAATAAACGCCCCTTAAATTCTTATGTCATTGTAATTGTATCACCAAGGATCATAAAGCTGCAGAGACTGGGCAAAGGCAATTAAAAAAAGCAACAAATTAATGGAGAGAACCAGTAGACATAAAAATTATGCTTTCAATGTAGCAATCACTATGTCAATATTGGACAAGAAAGTGATGTTTTTGCCCATGTTGTATCATATAAGTTTGCAACTTTTATTCAGAAACATTTCAGCTTAAGAACATAGCCAGACATAATGGATAGAGCATTGCTACTACCAAACTAAGAAATAGATATTTAACACATCTCAACATCAATCCCGAGTCCCAACCTAGTTGGTGTCACACAAAAGAAATGGACAAAGTAATAAAATTCAGGATGGGCAATATTAGTAAAGAGTACCTCAAGCTGATTTGTAGACAAAAATGCACGAATCCCATGTAATGGAGCTCCAATCATATATCGAAAATCAAGCTCTGCAATCCAAGTGAAAATAATCAAAGGATTTAGTGATAATACACAACACAATTGCCAATGATAGTTCAGACTAAAATATTGAACTTTGACATATAATTATTTTAAGTTGATATTTGATCAAAGAAGATCAAGCATTAAACCATACCACCAATTTTACCCCCCTTGTTCACAAATGTGTGCGTATGATCCTTCACGAGTAGATTCTTATCTGCACCCACCTAAGCTCAAGCAGAGATTCAAGAAGAACTATTTAGAGATCAAACTCTTTATGTTTATAAGAAAATAAAATTTTGAGGGATGATGGTAAAATTACAATCATCATCAAAGTTATATTTAATTATTATAGTTGTTTTTTCATGAAAAGAATTATCCTATGGTTTATAAAATTATCATCCAAAAAAAATAGCACAAGAACTTCCATGCCCACAAAGTACAATTACAAACAACATATGACCATACAGCAATATAATATCACCAAAATTAAATACAAGAGAGGGACAAATAGTTAGTTCACTAAAAAGTAATAAACACAATTGGTAATTTAACAGGTCCCTTCATTACTAATCCCAGCCAGCCAATATAGATAATCGAAACATGGACTTGTCAACTTTTTTCTAAAATAAAAAGAAAACAGACTTCAAAACCTGCAAAAGGGAACTATCATCAGTTATGATCATGAGAAACATGAAGGGGCAAAGTCAATATTTCACATTTAAATTTTCTCCTTTTTTTAGGTTAGTAAGGATAAGTAAACTTCAATCACAAAATGTCATATTACAATCAAACACTCTTGACCTTCTTCATCAAACGGAAGAGATTATTGTAGCAGCCAAAAAAAACATGAAGTCCCATTTCAATGTGATTCCCACGTTTATCAACAAATGAACCCACTTTACCACCAATGAAAGACCTTGATTCATATATATTCACCTGAAAGAAAAAATTTTATTTAAGATACTGAATGTGAGCCTCCACATGGAACAAACTTATGGAAATATATAACAATGTTTTCTCTGAGAAATGAGAAGTGCTGAAAGATGTTTATGGTACATAATTTGAAACATTTGTGATGTAAACACACACATTTCCTAAGAAATATATGAGAGGTCAAGAAAATGGGATTAGATAAAAAAATGTGGAATACAAATATATAAGTGATCATAGATGGTATCAGAAGGCTCTCCAGAGTATGATAAGTAACACCTCATGACCTTGATCCAACAGCTCCACTGCAGTTGACATCCCTGCAAGCCCAGCCCCAATAATAGCCACTTTTAGTTTTGGTCCTCTATAATGTTCAGGTTCTGGTGGAAATAACCCCTTTGGAGCTGGCAATTATAACATTCAATTTAGGGTGAGAAACACAAATGATATCTGAAACCACCATTATTACTAAATAATTGGAGAATACAAAAAGTCATGTTAATCTTCAAATAACATTAAATAAAGGAAATAACAAAGAAATGCAGCATTCTTCATGCATAAATGACAACAGACATAAATTGATATGCAGTTTATCAAAATTCATAATCCTCGATGTGTTTTGGCTCTGTTAGGTTTTGAATCTTAAGGTAGATTCAACTTGCATTCTGAATCTCTGCTTACTTTGAACTGAATTTTGATATTCTTTACCAACAGAATTCTAGTAGTAGGTAATTACCGGCAGCTAAATAACCTTCATAACAAAACTAAGAGAACCTAAAAGAACCAAATTGAAGTTCAGAGTTTACATCAACAAAATGTGATCAATAATTGAGTTCAGTGAGATGACACACGAGTAAGAATTCAGTTATAGAGATCCTTTCTGCTTGTTTTCAAATGGATAAAAAATTAAAGCCGGTAACTAAATTACTAAACACATTTCCACTAGAGATTGAGAGACTTCCTGCTACCCAAGAGACTATTTCCATTTCCTATGTCTGCAAAAGGCCCAAACTTAATAACAAACATAAAAAGCTTCTCACCCATGAACTATTTCTCAATATCCAAAGTAAATTCAACACTTTGCTCTTCAGTATAATTACCAAGAATCAATAATTCCCAAAAAAAAAAACCCTCCTCGCCACTCTAAGCACATGCATAGACATAGTACAAACCCAGAAATTGAATCAGCACAATATCAGTCCCGGAATAAATACCAAGACAAAAGGAACTAGAAGATTAGTGAACTACCATTAACACTCATATCAGACACTTTGGTCTCCAAAGAGTCCAAAGCAGACTGAACAAAGGACAGCCTTTGGGTCCTCACCACCTGAGCCACCGACCGGCGACCACAAGAGGGCAAGAACCCAGGATTCTTGCTTCGAGTTCCAGTAATAGAATTTGTTGGAAAAAGAATTGAAGAAGCCATAACTTTACAAGAAAAAGGATAGAACACAGCTCTAAGCTGCCCACTTCTTCTCTTCTCTCTTTCTTCCTGCTACCAGTAGCACTTCCAATAAAGAAAGGGATGGAAAGTAGAAAACGAGAAAATAATACTCCTTTTTGCTTTTATATCATTGAAGTATTAATTTGTCAACTCAGGCACATAATAGACGAAGAATCATAGATAAAGAGAAAGAGGGTATCTCAAGAATTGCATTCAGGAGATGCTTAAGCATGAGAAATTTGTCAGGAAATTAACATAGAGAGATTATTTTTTAATCTTCTTTTTTGGGTATTGTTTAAAGATTCTCTTAGGGGTGTTTTTTTGGATGTTATCGCGGTTGGCATGAGTTTCACTTTGGTCGGTTCGGTGGATTTCCCACTAACACGATAATGACGGACCAGCAAAATTCAAGACAACAGAAAGATTGTTTATGTCAACCCTTCGTTAATAATTAATGCAACGTTTATTGTCGTTTCAAGTGAATGGGCTGTCGTGTCGTTCTTCCAATGTTGTTTGTGCTGTTTTTAACGGAAAGTCGGAACGTCCGCCTTATCTTTTCCATTCTTTCTCCATAGGAAGGAAATGGGCCACGTTCACTACCTAAACGTGAGCCTTTGCCTTCTTTCCACTTCTTTGTTTTGTCTATTTTCTAAGGTACAAAAAACATATATCTTTAAAAGCATATATTTTTTATATTGTACATCCATTGCTCTATTATATCCTTCCATAAATAATTGTTTTATACTTTTTACATTAAATATAGAGATAAATTAGTTAGATATATGTCAATTAAGCTTAATGCAGGTTGTAATATCTTTCATTAAAACTGGTTAAATGAAATAGTACTAATTCTAACTTTGCAATCGCCAGGCTTAGCAAGCCCAACGACCAACATTATGCTTAATAGGTACCAAAAAACAAAAGAAAGAGAGAAAAGAAAGCCGAGTGGCTACCTTCACAGGATGGCCCATTACTGTCATATCCTCTTCAGAGCATAGTGTCATCAGCTACTTCCAAAATTTTCATTTGGTGTATTCTTCTGGTTCTGCGTAATGGAAAGGATTCCATTGCAAACCCTGTTCCACTATCCTCCAGTTTTCAAGTCTCCAAGGTAAATATATGTCCCCAGCATTTAGACTTGAGAGCAATCATTTATAATTTCAATTATTATTTTTTTAATGAACTTAAGTAGCAAAATTTGTTGATATTTCACTGATTATGCAGTAATAGATGGAAAGATGCCACTTCCATGGAGTTCTATGGAAAATTTGCTTCACTATCAGTAAAAAGATTTCCAAGAAGAGTGCTTTTGAAGTCAATTGGATTCAATTCCATCTTATTACGTGTTAGTCCTGTTTTTGCTGCACCAGTGCCAGATATGGAAGAACCTCAAGTTGTTAGGTAAAAATGTTGTATTTGTTATCTTTATTTCATTTTGTTCTTTTCTTTTTCCTTCTTATTACTTTTTAAGCTTAAAAGACTCTCCTTTCCTTTTCTTTTCTTTTTTTTTTTTCATATATACAGTCTATCAGTTCTCATGTGAGATTTTGTTTGGGATTTGAAGTGTTCAGGACATTAAAGCTTGACAGTGGAGTGAGGATTCAAGGTATCTATTTTTATCTATTTTCTTAATTTTGCATGTTACGTCTGTTGTAGATAAAAAGAAGACGAGATTTACCTAAAATGAGTTGTAGATATTGTCTTAAAATCCGGTAGCAGGCTTTAACTCATAGTCAGCTCGTCTACTGGCATTTATAGATGTTGTCTTAAACTCTGGATATTGGGGAGGAAATGATTAATATAGCTGACCCAACTAAATTGGCATTGAGATTTGGTTCAGCTGAATTGCATATATTTTATAGTTTTGTAGAGAATGAACTAGTGGCATTCCTTTAGATATGTTATACAAGTTGAGTTATAATTGGTATTGACAGTTGGGAACTTAAGTATCATTTGTATAGCCGATTCACCATGGGTCCATTTTCTGCATAATGGCTGATATTTAAAACCATGGTTTTTAATTTCAATGTCAAATAAATTTCTTATTATTAGAATTCAGATGTTAATTTCTGGTTTTTATTTCTAGAGATTATAGAAGGAGAAGGTTCAGAAGCTCATGAAGGAGATGTAGTTGAAGTAAATTACGTCTGTCGTCGATCAAATGGATACTTTGTCCATAGGTAATTTTATATCAATGTTTTACTGTTTTCACAGTTTACATATGTACTTCTATATCAGGAATAGGTTGTGCTTGTTCATGCTATTATTAGGCTTCTCTTTATATTCTCATCCTTTATCAAATGAGGACTGCTCATTGCTCTTTTGAATTCTAATTGTCCTTTTAATACAGCACAGTGGATCAATTCAGTGGGGAAAGTTCACCGGTCATACTTCCTTTGGATGAGAACAGGGTATGGAGGAAATTCTTATTTCATCTTAGGATATTTGACTAATAGAAATCTGGTCATTTAGGGACAATTGAATCAAGTTTGTTTGCCTATTTTATTGAATACTTAGAGCAATTTATAATTGGAAAGGAAAGTGAAATATATGGATAATGTCTGAGTCTTCTTTCAAATCTCAAGACGCTTCCTTCTTAGGGTACAAGCAGACATTTGACCATTCAACTACTGGCCAATGGCGTCAAGTTTGTTATCTTGCATATAAATTTTAAGAATTTAATTAAGAAGTGTCTTTTAATATTACAACTTGTAATTTGCTTCTTCTGACAGATTATTAAGGGCTTGAAGGATGTCTTAATTGGCATGAAAGTTGGAGGTATGTTCTAAAAGAACAGATTCAGTTTCTAATTCCAAGTTAATTGCTTCTCAAATGTCTGTTCTTTTCCATCTCTTCAGGGAAGAGAAGAGCTTTGATACCACCTTCTATGGGGTACATAAATGAAACCTTGAAACCAATACCAGAAGAGGTTTGTTAATCCTACATTACTTTCTTGACCTCAAGGTTTATTTGAATCCAAATTATTCTTTTGTTGATGACCTTTTTCTGTGCACATCAATGTCCATATTTTTCAGTTTAATTAATTTTGTTATTTGAATGGTTTTCGGTTGCAGTTTGGCCCTCGACGAAGCCTTCTCTCTCATGCAAATGAACCTCTAATATTTGAGGTGCAGCTTTTGAAAGTATTATGAGTTTGTCTTAAGATGAAAATTCAATTTGTTTCTTACTGATATAGAAGAAATTCAATTTTACCACCTCTTTTTGTTTAATCTTGAGTAATTTTTCGATTTTCATAGGCAGAAAATGAGTTGCATAAAAGAAGCAATTTGCCAGGAGGATGATGATTCTTTGAATGTTGGGTAATTAATACAATGATTGAATTTGAAGAATCTTTGACAAACATCATTGTCAATCTGATAAAACTAGATTTGAAGACGAATAAAAGTAGCTCCAGTTGTCCATCAATTCCTCAACTGAAATGTTTAGAACTAAAGATACCTCAGAGTATACACTTGAAAAGTGCTAAGCTGCAATCCCAACTGCCAAAATGTGGACAAACCAACTCACTTCAAAGTCATATTGCTACACTTTAATAATTATTTATACCTTCTAGAAGAGACCCACCTACATTTTCTTTTCAAAAGAAGAATTATTAAAACCGTAAATCCAACTCTAAATAATTCTATAAATACATATTTGCAAAATTACATGAAGTTAAGTTGAAAATCAAGAGCAAAGAAGAATACAGTATCAGCCATTTCAATGCTCTGCTGACAAAAATATGAAAAAATCTCTTGAAGTTTCTCATTTTCCATTGAAGGTTTTGTTCAATTCTTGAATATTGTTCTGTTGGGTTGGAATAGGTGCATGCAGATGGGACTCGACCAGTATAGACCAAAGAACTTGCACATCTTCACTTGGGCAGGACTTCACATCTTCATATAAGATGTATATACCTTTACCTACAGAAGAAAAAAAAAACAGAAAATGAAAATAACAATATGGTCATTTAGGATTCTAAAATTAATTTAGATAATGGAATACAATTGCAGAGTGATTAATTATGTACTGATATGAACCCATAAAGGAAAAATTCAATCGTGAATCATAATAATACATAGGCATGGGATTGAAGCATGAGAATCTTTTTGATAGTAGAAAATCAAAATAATAGACAGAGAGAAGAAAGATATATAAATGTAGAGAAAAGCATTACTCTTTCTATGAGCAGAGTGCATGCGAAACCAGAGCTTCTTCAATGGAGAAAAGAAGGATTGAAGCCAACCCATTTAGAAGAAATAAGAGTATAGTCTCATGGTTGGTGAAAGTTAAGAAGAAGACACTTCATTGAGAGACACAGAGATAGATATATGTTGCTTTGCTTAGACAAAGGTGAATTGGAGAATAGCTTTGATTTCTTGTTGCATTCCCTTGCAGGCTAAATATGCTAAAGTAAATCTGAATGTTTGGTGCAATGTCTATGTCGTATGTCATTCCTTTTACCTTGAAACAGTAATGTATCTCTCCTCTACACAACACATAATGAAAAAATCACCATAGCACACTTTGTAGTAACGGCAGAAATGAAATGGACCTTACCAACCTACCTCATATAGGTAATTGCATTGGTAGATTATTTCTATGCGGATATTAATCACTCCAATGTGCCTCAAATCAACCATATAGTACATAACTTCCCAAACCCTAAAAAAATTATTATCTCCCTACAGTGCCAAAATTCAAAATTAATTTGGCACCGACTATTTTTCACTCTTGAGTTGAGACCCATTTTTGTAAACAAATTCTGTGTCTCACAACCATGTCTAAACACCTACAAAAAGTTATTTTTGATGCATAATAAATATTTAATTCAAAATCTATTATTAGTAATGCCAGTACTAAATGGGATCTTAAACATAAGTATTAAGAGGTCATTGCAGTTTTTGCTTAGTGACTACCTTCTTGTATCTGGTTTTGCTCATCATGGAAACATTGAGTTCAAAGAAAATAAAGTGAGATAAAATAGATAAAAGAGAAAGGAAATTCCCTCGCATTCAATTTACTGTGCTTTAACATGTGTAATTCCAAACAGCACCAGTAATAGCTTATGTACTAAACATCAAAAGTATACTTAAAATCTCCATCCTCCATCACCTGATCATCCATTTTTGCATTCTCCGGCGGCCTGAACTCCCCAATTGTTTCATGCTGCTACACTATAGACAAATGCTATTCGCTGTTCTCGAGCTCTGCAGATCTGAAGCACTGTATCATCTTCAATCTCAATCTTTATTGTCTTTTTCAAGGCATAGAAAAACAGTACAGGTTGATAACTGAGAAGGAATAAGGAAAGTCCTTCTACAGATTCCAGAACTTGACATGTGTGGATGGGTTGATGATTTCATGTGATTGGTTATTCTTGGAGTCATTGACATTGTTTCTTTTGTTTCCTTTATTTACAAAAGGTTTTCGGAATATGAGTTGTAGATGAAGTGTTCATAAATGGGGAATGGGGATAAAGAGGCAATGTCACATACAAGCAATGTAGCATGAAGAAGTAGAGATTGCATCAGAGGAAGAGTAGGCAGTCTTAGTGGGTTGAAAGGTCTCGTGGCAAGTGAAGATAATCATCCCATAAATATGGAATTAACACTGACATCCCGCCAGTAATTTCAGAATCAATTCCGTGCATCTCCAAGAGTTAACAGGTATATAAGTAGAAGCTATGAAGACATTATCCACTAATTGTTGCTCTGTAGTTACGCAGCAGTAATTGTAATAGCACACAAATAGGAACTAGGGAGAGTAGGTAGATTATATAGCTGCACAGAGGATAACCAGGAGGACTAGAAGTGCAGCTGCTCCAAGAATCAAACAGATGATCCAACAAACTTTATTGATTCCACTCATTGCAATACAAGAACCAGATTGCGTCATCTAATTATAACAAAAATAGAGGCTAACAGATGGTTAGGAAAATGAGAGAGAATTTTTGAAAAGAAAGGAAAAGGAAAGATCATCAGCTCATATTCAAAAAATGTACCTGCAGTTCATGACTTTGGGTTGCATCCTTTGACTGCATGAAGCCGCAGAAGCAACTTGGTCATGGATAAGCCAGAAGTGTAGCGAGCAGAAAATTAGGAGCAACTTTATATGAATAATCATACTTACAATAAGAGGTTTGAGAATCTCAGAGTCATCTTTTGAGAATGAATTCATATGACCTGTGTCATAAAGTAGAGAAGGCTTGATTAAAACACGAACGCTTTTCTTAAAACATTAATGATCGACATTCCAAGCACCGGAATAAAATTACCAAGTTCAGGTGTCCTAGTGAAATGTATTTTTGTAGTTGAATGATACTGAACAGGGTAAAAAATAGATTTGTTTACTTCTAAAAAATTTGCCCATCGGTGATACTCATTACAATATCATTAGACAAGCACTATTGATAAGATGGAAGACTTGTGTGCTTGAACCAACATCAGTAGAGTTGTACCTCGCTCGTCACTTTTACTGGGTTCATTGCTTCCTGTGGTATTTGTGGCTGGCAAGCCCCCTGCCCTGTACAAGGAATAATTGGTACAACTAAAAGATTATCCAATCAAACATAGCAAAGAAACTAAATTAAATGTGCAGAAAATCAGCTAAGGTTGCTCTCTTTCCTTCGGTATATCATAAAGAAGGATCCATGCAATGATGACACGAGACTAGACAAGTAGACAGTAAGAAACAATTATTTTGGAAACCCAATCGAGTAGTCTTACTGAAATAATTTCAGTTGACACGTGATACAGTAACTCAAAAAGAGGAACGGGGATTCCAAAGTTTTTTTTTTTTTAAATTAAAGTTTGGGATTAGCATTTAAGATGCAAGCACCAATTTAGGATATTTCATTAACTACAAATAAGATAAGGTCCATTTAGCCAAAGAAATTCAGTGCCAATACCTCCTGATCTTTCATTTAGTTTAGGACTATTGTTTGTTTAAGTTCATGATAACATTTTCTCAGTGTGAGATGCAAACTATATATATACAAACTATGTTCGGCTGCTTCTACAATATTTCCTTTTCATGTCTTTATGATCTTCATAATTACATATCTGACATAACCATAAAATCCAAGTGCGTTAGAGAAAATGGCTGTCTTTTCTAATTCTACCACTCAGAATTGAAAAATGTTCAGTCCTACCTCTTTGTAGATGGTGATGAATAAACACTAAGAGCCAGCACTCTTGTTCTTGACCGGAAGTCAGAAAGCATTTCCCATCGGAATTCCACATCTTCTTTAGTTCTGCAAATACACTGCTACTAAATATTTACTTAAGCAAGCTAAAAGAATTCAAGTCTCCCTCAAGTCAATAAAATCTTGACATTTTAGACTATGAAATTTATGCAGGACTAAATTTTTAATAGAGCTAATCCATTGACTATTAAATTTTGCCAATCTCCTTTTCTTTATTTGATTTGATCCAAGATGTTTTCTTGCCATTGCCTGCATTTAAGTCGTGAAAACAAGTTTATCTAAGTACTAACATAAACTTCCATCTGATTGTAACAGTATCCATTATCAACTCTCCGAGGTCAATAAGACAATTCAAAAGAAAGTGGAGATCAGACCGAAAGAACAAACAGACACAGAATTATACAAAGTAAAACCAAAAAGTCAAAACACTACAAAAGTGGGTTTTGAAAGAGAGAGAGAGATTGATAACATACAAGATGGGTTTTGAAGGTGGGTTATGGAGGAGGGATTCAAGGCGATCAAGCTTAATCCCAACTTCAAAAAGCTTGGATTTTGCAATTTCTTTAAGCCTGTGTCCCAGTTCCAGTTCCAGTTCTAGATTCTTGTTCTTGATTCTACTTTCTATATCCTCCACCAATATTGACACCTCTTGTGCTTCTCTTATCCACGCATCTATGACAAGACATTGGTCACTCATTTCTCTGCAACCCTAAACAACACAGACCACACACACCACTCTCTCCGTTTTATCTGGGTATTTGGTGATCTGAGATGTGTTTTCCAGCTAAAATGGTGTAAGTATGATAAACAATTAATTTTCTCTTGTTTTTATGGCAAAGATGGCGTCTTGGGGTTCTTCAATTCACATGGAAATTGTATTTGCGGCCTAATATGGTAATTAATTATCTAAATTATGTATATCATTTGACAGGTAACATCAGGATTATGATAATCATCAGACCATTGTCTGGTGATTTTGGATGAATTAGTCATATACTCCAAAAGGAGACAAATTTGGATGCTAATCAGCCAACAGATTACGCAAATATAATCGATCAACGCGGACACGCAAACAAACAAAAGAATACTGAATATTATATAATATAACCGATCTTTCTGATTTTGGTTCCGCCGGTTCTGATTCCGGCGTCGGTTCTGGTGAAATCGCCGGTTGAACTGGCCGCATCAGTCGAGTTCAGGTCTCAATAGTTGGCAACAGGAATCAAAAACGGACCAACTTCCCGGTCCCAATTCAGTTTAAACCCACAATTTTGGAGCCGATTTTGATTCAAAATTGAACCGTGGCTCTATTTCAACGTAACGACACGCGCGAGTCATTTGAAATATCATTTTAACGCGTTGGCATACGGGAGACCTGTCGTTTAATTACCACATTATAAATGCAATACCAGCTGAACTTTTGGAGTTCTGAAACGAAACGAAACGATTTGGAGTTTTGAAATCCAATATGGCAATAAGTGATGGTTTTTGGGTCCATTTAGTTAATGAAATGTGTATAAACAAGTTTTTGAATTGGGCCAGCTTAGTTAGGCTTCGAGCCCAACCTAGTGCAAATACATATTGGACACCTAATAAAACACCGTGCTTTTTGTGGTCTAACAATATATTAATATTATTAGTTCATAATATTCTTTCGGTCCATTAAATTTTTTTATAAATAAAAAATACACTAATTAATGAAAATGAAGTCTAGTGTAGTAGACAATGGACACACAATAATACAAATTAATTAATTGCCACGTCAGCTTGCAACGTAATTAGGCTAGCAAGACCTCATTTGGATCGGGACAGCAGAGAGAGAGTTACAAGTAACGAATTAGATGCATCATTTATCTATAAAATCACTTTAATCACACTTTTGTTCTTCCTATGATTACGCTAATGTAGGTCCAATTTTGACGCTCTCTTCCCTCTTTAGATAAATAAAAATAATAAATTTTTAATTACATATTATGAGCCCCTGAATGACTTTCTAGTTTGTAAGACTCATTAAATTCATTTTTTAAAAAAAAGTTTCATCTATTTAATTTTTTTTTCTGAAAAACAAATGTGAAATGGGCTTCAGGTAGGCCCAAAGTAAAGTGGAGTAAAATGGGCCAGATTCGGGATGTAACCTATGTAACCGACCACGGACAAGTGCACGTGAAGGCGACGTCTTTATTCTCCTTTATAAAGTAACTATTAGCACTAGTGCAAATTGATGTGTCGTTAAATGCGTATCACGCGCTAAAACCTTGCGTGATATACCCTCTCCCAATTTGCAAAGATGATAATCATAAAATCCCCAAATAGTGATTTGCACTAATCAACATACAAAACTTGTCCAAGGAATTTAAATTGGATAAACTCATTCGTGTAACCTTATATTTCATTTTTTGTCAAAAAATTAAATTTATAGATTTGAAGGGTACTTTTGAAAAAAAATGTTTTTAAATTTCATCATTGAGAAATTTTATGATGAGATTTTTCTCTCTTTTTCTCTCAACCACATAGATAAGTACAAAAAATATTTAAATTTCATTGTCCTTACTCTTAGAGGATCAAAGACATTATTAAAATAAAATAGGTCGAATACATAAATTCGCCCTTTAAATTTTGCAGCTTTAACCTTGTAGCACCTTAAATTTCATAAATAACCTATCATGCATTAAAATTTGTCAATTTTGAAAATATTGTATACTTTTCAATCCTAATAACAATAATTTTAAGGGATTTTGTCTTTATTTATAAAATATCGATTTGATTTTAATTTTAATTTTTAATTTATTGGAGGTCTTTATGTTCGGAGTTATCCTCCCTCCGCTCATCAAATTAGTAAAAATTCAAACACGAAATCTCTCAATCCTCGTATAAGTGAGAATACCAATCAGACTATCGCCTAATTGTCTGTGCTCAAAAATTACTCTCTATCGAAAGAGTATCTAAAATTCAATAAAATATAGGCTCGGTGCTTGGTTTGTTAAAATAATAGGAAATAGCATTAAATGAGGCTGGCAAATGGTTTGGAAATCTTTGGTTGTTAATATGAGAATATTGGTCAAAGTTATCTACTAGATATGATGTTGTTATCAAAATTAAATTTCATCATACACAACATGCAATCATGTTTCCATTTCTAGCATGGCCACCTACCTTACCTTACATATCCAACTTGTATTTTTCTTTTTTTCTTTTTTTATTAATCCAAAGCAAATATAATATTATTTGAAGAATAAAAATTTACTTTTAAATTCATATTTTAATTGACATATAAATTGATTTAAAATTGAAAATGTGAACTCTTAGAATGCATTTTGCTCCTCTTAGAAAAGGATATAATTTTTTAAGTTCTTAATATGAATTTTGAGTTCTTAAATTATTAAACAGTAATTTCATTTATTAGCTAGATTTTAATTGGTTAATTTATAATTTTACAAATATAAAAGATTGTTCTGAAATTATTAAAACAAAATTTATTGACATTAACAATTTATTAATTAAAAATTCTTTTAACTTTTAATATGATTGGAATTGAATATAATTCTGCTCGGAATGAAAGTCTTTGGGAAAAAATGATTTGGAGAAAATAAAAAATTTTAATTTTTTTCTAATACATCTTTTCAAAATTATGATTTAATGGCAATATCAAAATATATTTTATATTTTTCAAATTATTATTAAAAAATAATAAAAAAATGTAATCTAAAGCATCATGCTATTGCTTCATAATTTAAAATAAATATTGTATTTTTCCACCAACTTTACCAAAATAAGAAAAAACTTGTATTTTCTTTTTCTTTTTTTTTTTAGTATGAAACAACTTGTATTTTCTCATATAAATTTGTTTAACAAAAAAAAAATATCAGAGGGGGAAAAAAAGAGCATCGTGCTTGGATTAACTGGTTTGAGGTGGACCCCACACCAAGCAGCCAGATTTTTTTATTTATTTTCCTTTCGCTGTGTATCTTCCTCTCAAATCCTTCTAAATAATGCAGAAAATGTGGTATAAAATAAAACTATAAATACTTTGAATATACGCATTAACCATATTTATTCTGTTCCATGAAAAGAGGGAGAGGTTTCAACTTTCAAGAGAAAGTGTGTCTCTCTCCGTCTCTCTGTGTTGTAAAATGTCGATGTCTCTATTTGCATGTGAATAGATGTCAGGTAAAAGAAGGTTTATAGAGAGAGAAAGTTTGAGGGAGACCTACAGAGACAGAAAAAGATGCTCTTTTTCCTTTCTCAGTGTGGAGTAATCTTCAAAATCCAGCCTTTCCAGCAATACCCAGTTGCTATAGCAATCTTAGTTGCCTTTTTTTTGTTCCCTTGGTTATCTATGCTGTCTCTTTCTTGTTTAGGTATAGATTGAATACATGGATATTTTACTTATTTATTTACTTGTTTTTTTGGATTGATTGATGGTTTTTTTTTCCGAAAAAAAAGTTTTAAGTTTTTTACTTATTTATTTATTGCTGGAGATGGGATTTGACGGTGAAACGAGTCTGCTTTTTGTTTGCTTCTCTCATCAGTTACTCTACCACCCACATTCCCCATTTTTGTCTTCACCATTTAGATTTTGCCCTCTCTCTCTCCCCTTCTTTAAAGTATTGATTGATATTTTCTTTTTCTTTTTTCTTTTTTTGAAAAAATGTATCAGAATAGATGATACCCAGATCAAATCAAGACTTGAGTTGCAGATGCTGAAGCATTTTCTTAGTTGGATTTTCTAGGTAAGAGATATTTCTTTGTTACACTTTCTTGTTCTTGCTACTGTTTACTCCATTTCTGAGTCACGTTTATTGTGTTAATTTTAGATGCGAAATTGGGCTCCGGTGTTTGTATAAAGTCCAGAGTGAGAGTTTACTGTAGTGAATTGGAGGGGTTTTGTAGTAAAAATGAGAGATTTTCCTTCTTGCTTCGGTGAAAATGGGGTTCAGGTAGCTGATTCTTCGTCTTCAAATACTAGTAAAAATGCACAGAATTTGGTTACTTCTATGTATCAATGTCGAATTCGAGGTCGCTATTGCTTGATCACTATTACATGGAGTAAGAATTTGATGGGTCAAGGTCTAAGTGTGGGAATGGATGATTCTGCTAATCAATGTTTATGCAAAGTTGATATTAAACCCTGGCTGTTCTCAAAAAGAAAAGGGTCCAAGAGCTTAGAGGCATATTCTTGTAAAATTGACATATATTGGGACCTTTCTTCAGCCAAATTTGGATCTGGGCCTGAACCATTAGAGGGATTTTATGTAGGCATTGTTATCGACCGGCAAATGATTCTTCTTCTTGGGGATTTAAGAAAAGAGGCTTTCAAGAAAACTAGTGCCACCCCTGTTCCTTCAAATGCAGTTTTTGTTGCCAAGAGAGAACATGTTTTTGGGAAGAAAGTGTTTAGCACCAAGGCTCAGTTTTGTGACAATGGTCAAATTCATGATCTTGTGATTGAATGTGACACAATCAGTACCAGTGATCCATGTCTTGTGGTTCGTGTGGACTGTAAGACTGTGATGCAAATGAAGCGGCTACGTTGGAAGTTTCGTGGGAACCATACCATATTGGTCGATGGACTGGCAGTAGAAGTTCTTTGGGATGTTCATAATTGGCTTTTTGGCACATCTGTTGGAAATGCTGTTTTTATGTTCAAGACATGCCTCTCAGCTGAGAAGTTGTGGTCAAGCCAATCGCTTGCAGATGCAACTGTGTTGCCATGGTCCTTCTCGCAGAGATTTCTGGATTCCAAATCGCAAAGTCTTGGTTTTTCACTGATCTTGTATGCTTGGAAGAATGAATAGAGATACTCAGATATTTTTTCTTTGAGTGCTAACAGAACAATTAGGAATTATGATTTTTATCATTATGCTATTGATTACACTTAGTTTGATTAAACATTTTTTTTCTTCCTTTTCCTGTTGAGTTACTCGAGCAATTGAATTCATACAATTTCGTGTTCTTAGTTGCCTGTATATCCTTCACAAAATTGTTGCTTAATTTTGTTTCTCCTTTTGTCTAATAAGAAAACTCCATTGTCAACAAAAATAGAGTTCATGGCATGAAGCTTTTTTATTTGTAGTTTGAGTTTGTACAAGTAACATGCAGCATTTAGGACGTCCTGCCTTGTTGAACTTTTGAGTTGTAAGTCTACCTCTTGATCACTCTACATAATTATAGTTGTAAGTATGTGCTCCTTTTTCCTAAAGTCAATTCAATTATTGCCAACATTCTTTCTTGTTGATTTACCATCTGTGGAATTTATGCCTTTGCATTGCAGGTGTCCTAGTTGTTGCAAATGAAGAAAAATTAAAGACCAGGGCTATGCGTGGAGATCATATAAGATATAAACATTGCCTCGTACTATCGAGTTACATGAGAGCTTAAACAGTATGTGAATAATATAGTTTGAGCATGTAAATTCTTCCATTGACTCAGTATGGAATTCTGACTTCAATCTTACCTTATTTCTACTATTTATTTATACTTTCCATTTCCAAGTAGTGCTTATAAATTTTTTGTGAAATATGATCGATCATCGTCTTCAGCAATTTCTCCATGTGGACATCCTTGCCTGATTCTGGTCTATAATCCTTTCTGCTCTAAGTTCTTTAACAAATAGAACATAGTGTGTCTATATATATATATATATATATATATACATATATATATATGTATGGCCACATGTCCAGTTGATTCACTATCAAGGATCGGCTATGGGTTATGACTCATTGTACATTCACCTGGGAATGTTATTAGTGTTTTCTTGCCTCTTTTAGCCTTTACAATTGTTTTAGTTTTAGCCAGTGTATGTTCTTCATTGATAGATACCCTTTTGTGCTTTCTTGTTGAATTTGTTAGTCCTATATGGAGCTTGCGGCAACGTTGTAATTGTTAGACCATTTTCAGACTCGTGTCATTTTATTAGGATTCTCCTGTTTAGGTATGATACCTATATTAAAAAGCCTGGAATCAGCTTAGGTCTATTTTCAATCTTCTGAGAAAGATCCCCACTTTTTTTTCCCTCTTTTTCGGTTAGTTTGGTTTTGATTAAGGTTCGAACTTAAGACCTCCCGGCTGTGGAGGTGACTCCAAAATCACCAAACCAAAGCTCATTCCTTTTGTAAAGTTCCTTACTTAGTTTGCAGGTGAAGCTTGGTAGAAGTCTCTTTGTCTAGGAGGGTTTAGATGCAACAACACTAACAAGGTATGAGATTCCGCCATTGTGATTGGGTCATTCACCGTTATTCTGTATCTTGTTTCATCTAATTTGTGAGAACTGATGCAGAATTTGAAAACTAAATTTTAGAAATGGATACCCCAGTACTGTCAAACACAATTTTTCAGGATCTCAGCTGGCAGATTGCCATGGCATCGAGTGATTGTGGTTGGATTCAAAACATTTAGTATTTTAACTAGTAACATAATGTTTGAACTAACTTTTAGAGGTTAGAGTGACGTTTTATAAAAAGTTAATTCATATATCGTTTAGCTTTTAACATTTTATAAAAAAAATATTCAAATAACTAATACTTATCAAAATATTTAATTTTGACGAACAGACTCTGGATGCTTCTTTAGGTACTTGCATTAAATTGATTAGATAATGTCAAAGACGGTATTTAGGAATCCCAGCTAGCATTTGCTGTCACGTTCAAGGCAGTGAGAATTACTCGCTGTCAACTTGCATATATACTTTGGATGCTGATATGGGTATAGACAATGGTTTATGTTTGTGCCCTGTTTATGTTTACAATGTCAAAAGTTCAACTTTTTAGGTATAAACTCAAATTTTTAAAGCCATTGGATAATTCGGGAACAAGCAAGTTCAAATCTTCTTCTTGGTGTTGGTTTCTTTGTCCTGATTTCTGATGGTTTTTTTAAGGTAGTTTAAAAAGAAGATAGGAAGGAGAATTTGCAGAAGATAGGTAGTTTAATAGAGATTGAAAGGTTCAGGTTTGTTGGCGCCATCTGTGAATTTAAAAAATAAAAAATAAGATAAAAACAATTGGTGCAATATTAGATCCACGTGCATTTAATAGCCTCTCCCCATCCGGGCACGTCGTTTACGTGCACGACAAACTGGCGTGTTGTCGTCCAGCTTACCTAGTTTTATTTGTGCGTTTTGAACTTGTTAAACGCTTCTCTATCTTATCATCTAGTAATTTCTAAAATTTTTCTTAAGCTGAACAGCGATGGGTAATTTTTTTTAAATTGCAGTCCTTATATGAAATAAATGAAAATAAAATTTTAATTTAAAGAATTTTATAAAATTATTAAATTTATCAACTCAAGCGTCACTCGAAATAGATAAAAATATAAAATATAACAGGGAAGTCAGTAGACAAATTTATTACTACAACAATCAAGTATTTATAGTTTTGAAAATCGATTGCTTGGTTTGATTTTAAAAAATATAAGAAATTCAAATTCTGAATTATTTTAAAATTGAAATCACTTAATTAATTCGAACCAAATATATAGAATATGTATTTTCTTTTTATGTCTGATAAATATTTATTTTATTCATAAAAAGTATATTCTTTTATCATTTTTTAATAATAACGAGTATTTTTAAAATTACCCTCAAATGGTTAACCAAATTAAAATGCATCAATGAGTTTAATTAGTTCAGATATTTTCTTAATTTGATTTAGTTTAAATTTTCATAGATATTTCTTCATTTGATTTGGTTTAAAATTTCATAGACTGTCATTGTTAATTTAATTTGCACAAAATTTTTGAAAAAAAAAGAATGATAATCCTTTTAACTTTTAGCTGTTTTATAATATTTGTTCCATTTGAAAAAATAATTTATTTTAAAATATTTATCATATTTATTATTTTAATGGCTAATAAATATTTTTTTCATATTTATTTTTTTATGTAATCAATAATTATTTTTTTAATTTAATAATTATTTTTTAAATATATAAAATTTTAAATGCGATGAATGTCATGGAACATGATATTACAATCATGTTTACTGTCAGTACATTCGGGGCTGAGCAGTCCGGTCTTCTGCGCCCGTGATTGGCGTCTCAAAACGCGTTTTTGGGTACCATGTGACTGACCAATCCTCTCTTTTAAAGGCCAAAAAAAAGCTGACTTACCGTCTCTTTTTTTTTTTTTTTTTATAATTTACCCACTAATCATGGAATCACTAATCATTGGATTGGTTAGCCACTTCCTCCTGCAACCTTTTTGCACTTTTTTTGGTATATTTTTCCCGGAGTTGACCATTTTTTTTAAATTTTTTTCATTAAACGAACACTTTTAGAAAATTAAAACCACTAATTATTTATATAATTTTATCTTACTCAAAATATTTATATTAAACTTTATATCCGTTTAATGAGCATTAATTAAAGATAATTTAATCAATTAGAAAGAGTTTTCAAAATTCACTCAAATCCTGTTTGGTAAGCTAACTGATCAATCTTTTTAAATTGAGTTAATTTAATTAATTTTTTAATTCTGCTGAAAATAAAAAAAAAACGGTCAGATTTATCAGAATAATGTAGCATCCAACTTGGATTTTTAAAATTTTAAATTTAAAAAATAGAGTTTATTAATACCATAAATTCTTAACTAGAGTTTATTAAAAGGTTTAAATAATTAATTAATGAGTGATTAGCGAATATTGCTTAACACAACTTACCAGTTCGGAAAAAAAAAATGTAAATATTTTGCATAATTTTAGGAATTGAAAAAAAATCAAAATCTCCCCCTCCCCCTCTTTTTTTTTTTCATCACTATTAATTATTAAAAATAATTATCACAAATTAACCTTAAAATGGGTTTTGGTTATAGAAAAAGTTATTTTCTGAAAATAATAATATAATTTTAGGAATTATTATAAAAAAATTTAAATTATCACTTTGGATAATAATAAAATTTTTGTAATAAACATGTCAAAATATAGTTTAATAGTAAGTATATACATAATTTGGCAATGGACAAGATTTAAATCCCTTTGCTCAATATTCAAAAAAATCTTTTTAATAAAAATACGTGACAACGATATTAATATTATATAATTTAAAATGTTTTATTTCTTATAAGATCCAAATTTCCCGTCCTTTAAAATATGAAATACTTTTTTGCGTTAATAAAAAAAATAAAGACGAGACCTACGAAATCAGAAATTTAATTTATTTGGAAAATACCAATAAACATATGAAATATGGAAATTCAACTTCTTCAATTTACTTTTCTGTAAGATTTGAGGAATCAAACGCCTAAAGAAGTAAATAAGCTGGGGAGCACGGGCAGACTGATGAGCTGGCGCACTAGGATGGATTTTACTCGCTGGACCATCATCTTTTGCGGCTTCCAGGTGGCATACAGCTGTCTGTTACTGCTCTCTAATTCCCTTATTCTCCAACAAAACGATGCCGCTTTAATCACCCAACCCCTCGTTGTCCTTCTCCGTTCTCAGGACCAAATTACCCTCAGCCGACCGTTTACAGACCCACAACGGTCACTTCTGCACCCGAAAATCCACAAAATTACACCGGGCCAATGCTCTGACTACAGGACAAACTTGTCATTCTAGCCCAATTAAGAAAACTTAGCTTGTAATTCATTATCTTTATCAGGGCATTTTAGTCATTTGGTTCTCTTGTCAAAATAAATCGAATAAATAAATCCAGGAAGACGGGTAACAATGAGGAGGTAGAAGAAGGAAGAAGATACTAATCTTTGGTGCGTTGTGAGTGCTAAAGAACTGGGCTATGGGCGAGTCAAGTGACTCGGTTTCTATAGATATTGACATGCTTTCTTTTGAAGGAAAGGTAACGAACTAAACAAGCAGACCAAGAAATGGGAGCCGTTTCTTTTTCACTTGCCTTCTTTTGTTGTATTTTCTCTTTCTCCTGGATGGTTATAGAATTTTGGAACTTTTATTTATTGGTATTGGTATTGGTATGTGTTATTAATTTTCTGTTTTCTTTTTTTGAAGGAATATGTGGTGAAAACTACTAGAGGTTCAATCTCAGTGTACGTGTGTGGTGATCAAGAAAAGCCTGCTTTGGTTACTTACCCAGATGTTGCTCTCAATTGTATGTTTCATTTATTGTCACTGTTTTGCTTCGTATGTTAAATTTCTCATTTCTTCAAGGTAGCTTTTGATGGGTTTATATGTTTTGCTCATATTTCTTTAAATTGAATCATTTTTGGGTTTCTTGGGTTAATTTGTCACTTAATTGGTGCTATATTGTACATGGTTGGAGACCATTTGTAAATATTTGCTGTGTTCTAGTTAGCTCTGATGGAGGGGGACTTTTTGTGTAATCTAAAAAAGTTCGTAATTATTCAGCTCTTACTATTTGGCATTCTATAAGCTTTAATTGTTTCTAGCTTTAGATTTTTGAATTTTACTGAGGTTCTAATTTGTCTGAGTTTTTGGCTTCTTGGATTTTCTCAGACATGTCTTGTTTCCAAGGTCTCTTCTTTTGTCCAGAGGCAGCTTCCTTGTTGCTCCATAACTTCTGCATTTACCACATTGATGCTCCAGGACATGAGGTTAGTGTCAGTGTTATTTGCTTAGCTGTAGCTAGTTGCTTAGTTGTTTAATTTTGTTTTTTGGTGGGGTTTTCCCTCCTATTCACCACTGAATGAAACTAATAAAGTCTCTCTCTCCACCTTTTGTTCAAGAGTTCTTGCAGTTGGGAGCTGACGTGATTTCTTCAGATGCTCCATTTCTTAGTGTGGATGACTTAGCTGACCAGGTTGCTGAAGTGCTTGATTTTTTCAGGTATGTAAGCACTTCTGTTTTGTTCTAGAATGACAGTGTGCGTGAAATTATCTAATCCATATTACATAATTAATTATGTGATATTATGATCATGGCCCACTGTCATAAGGTTTAGTAGATGATTTGTGAGTTCTGGTGCTAACTTTAATTCATTGCTGCCTGTATCTTGTATTCATAAAAATGGTTTGTCAGTTTTGAATACCATCATTGTGCACAAAAACTTAAATAGCGTTTAGTTTAGACGGGCATAGAGATACCTGCCTACAAAGTCCTTTCCTCTTCCAATATAAGCCTGTATCCACTTGGTCATTTTGCAGGTAAATGAGGTGGTAGTTTATCATCTTCTAGAGTTATTTATGGTTTCTAATGTTCATTTATGGTGCTTTTTCACATATTTGTTTACCTTATATCATGCTTCAAGTGGGATTCAAATCTCAATAGATATGTTGGATCTATTTTCCAATGAACTTTTTGGTTACCTTTTATTTAAGGTTTAACTGATTTTCTAAAATCAGGGTGAGAGAGGTTCTGTGCTTAGGCGTAACAGCTGGTGCTTACATACTTACACTTTTTGCAGTAAGTTGGCAAAAACTAGTTACCCAGTCAATTATCTCTTTGGACATTCTGGATTTCTAATCGATTTTTGATTTCTTATTTTTTTGTTCCTGTTGCAGATAAAATATAAAGAACGGGTGCTTGGATTGATCCTTGTTTCTCCTATTTGCAGAGCACCCTCATGGACTGAATGGCTTTACAATAAGGTTCTGTTCTGTGTCTTCTTGTCAACACTACTTGTTATTTATAAATGAATAACAGCGTGAAAACATAAAAGAAAGGGCAACACTACTTTTCCTCAGGGTTCTCTGAAATTTGCCTTTTCTTTTCAGGTGTTAATGAATTTGTTATACTTCTATGGCATGTCTGGTGTATTGAAGGAATGCTTTCTCCAGCGTTACTTCAGTAAGGTACAAATACTGGCCTCATTCTTGGAGTTTTTTCTGATTTCAGTATGTGTTGTGACACTTAAATTCCTAATGTAGGACATTAGGTGTGGTGTTCATGGTGCAGAATCAGACATCATTCAAGCTTGTAGAAGGGTAAGGAATTTCTGTTACAATTGCTTATTTCCTTCTGTCTTTTTCTATTGGGTAAGCAGTGAAAACTGATTCCTACCAACATATTGTTCAGAGCAATATGTGTGTGGAACTGTTATTAATGTCTAAGAGGTGGTGGAATATGAGTGAATACGTGCAATGAATTGATTTCAACCCCTTTTGATGTGTGGCCACAGTTGCTGGATGAGAGGCAAAGTTTGAATGTAATGCGCTTTCTTCAAGCAATCAATGAGTGAGTTCTTGCCACTTCTTAAATGATATTATTGTTATATGCTTTATTTGACATTTTCTTTGGCCTGTCTTGTTTGGTTTGTGAGTTTCTCTCATTGCCATGGAAATGCTTGAGCCTCTTGTAATCACAATGCTTTGTCTTGGTGGATCCATTTTGCTTAGATGAATGATTAGATGCAACCTAGGCATACTTACGAAATGCCAGTTAATCCTGTGGGACAAGTTCACCTGAAAATGCGGTTTTATTTGAAGCAAGTTATGAGTCATACTATAACTGCTAAATCCTGTGATAACGCATATAATCAACTAAATATTGAGTTTATTAAGCAGGAGGCGTGACCTCATAGAGAGCTTGAAGGAGTTGCAGTGCAAGACACTTATTTTTGTAGGTGACAGCAGTCAGTTCCGTGATGAATCTGTGTATATGAGTGTCAAAATGGGCAAGAAAAGCTGTGCGCTTGTTGAGGTAGGATGAACCAACTCACCTGTTGGCTGTTGCTTATATCCTCATGCAATTTTTACTGTGAGTTGCTGAGTTTTCACTTTCGTGCCATTAATAAACATTACCAAAATCATTGTTCAACTGGTTCATGATAAAAACAGGTGCCTGCAAAATTTCTTCACATCCAAACATTTTAATTATTTCTTTTTTCATTTTTAGTAAGTGTAAAAATGACATTTAATGCTATGCTTTTGTGTTTATATGCAACTCACAAACACACACACTGGCACTTGGGCTGAAGTAATCTATCGAAATGGCTAAATCTCACTCTTGTTAACAGGTCCAGGCCTGTGGTTCACTAGTGACAGAAGAGCATCCGTATGCCATGATAATCCCAATGGAATTCTTTCTGATGGGATTTGGTTACTATCGACTACCACATTTTGCTTCCTCATCGAGTAATGGCTCCAATCCTGCCAGTCCCTCAAGCCATTCTTGTATAGCACCAGAACTTCTCTCTCCTGAGAGTTTGGGGATCAAGCTTAAACCTATCAAGACGCGTGTTGACATTGAAGTTTGATGTGTTGAAGAATGATTTTCATTAACTCGCACGACCCCGAGTTAGCAATCGGGGTGAAGCAGCAACAAGATTTCAGCTTTGCACATATAACCATGATAGGTGTATCATATATGTAGGTTGGTAGCATAAATTCACATTCTTTGATTGTATTGGCAAGGAAAGTTTTTTGGAGTTGTAGAAAGAATAGGTTGTACCAGAGAAATTCTAAGGTAACTTGGTTAATCTACCAACAGATTATGAAATGATTCTTTAGTAAAGGAAGATTAATGTGTAATACACATCCAATTTGACTATTTGTAACTTCATTTTTTCTAAACAAATATTCTTGAACTGCCATAATCTTTTAATTTATTCATTATTTATCTATTCTTGGCATGAAATTTCTTGCATGCGCTGTAGCAAATACTTTTTTTTTTAAATGTATGGTTAGAAATATCATCGTTATATTGATTTGGTTCATAGGTGGAGACATAGATTGAATTTAGTTAAATTTTTCTATTGCTTAAATAGGTTAAATTGATTTTTAATTGAAAATTAATTAATAATTGAACATGAGTTTGTTTGATTTCTAGCAGCTATGTCCTAATTTTCAACTGTAATACAATTAATATAACACATAATCCTTTTAGAAATTGGGAAATAAAAAGTTAAAAGTTAAAAACGTGGTGGTCGCAGTGGAGGTGGCGGTGCAAGGAGAAAAAGGATGGACAATGCCAATGGTTAATGGTCCCCTCCTGACTTAGGGCCCATGAGTATAGAGATCCGTACAAAACAAAGCAACCAAAAGGTTTAGGGTTTGAGCCCAAAATTTACGAAAACAAAAAGAAGTCTCATCTTCCCGCCTTCCCGCCCCTCTTTCTCTCTCTTCCATTCTTTACTCTTCTTCTTCTCCACTCTACTCTTTGATTGAGAAAGCCAGAGGAGCTCTGTTTTGTTTTTGTTTAAGCTATGAAGTGAGGCTTTGAGAAGACTGAAATGTTGAGGAGATCTACAGAGAAGTACCTATGGAGCTGAACACACCCAATAAGGACCGACTCGTCTCCGCTCCTCTTTCTCAATTTGAGGTCTATCTTCTTCAAACCCTAATCTATCTTTGTATCACTCTCTTAAATTGGATAGTCGGCTTCAGTAAGATGATTTACCTTACGGGCTTTAATTCAGCGAATTTCTGTTTTCTCCTTAAGTTTGACTTTGATTTGATTTTTTTTTTTTTTGGTTGGTGAGTTTGTTTCTATGGTATTATCGAACTACGGGATTTTTTTTTCTCCGGTTAGGCTTCGTTTTTGCTTAATGTATGGAATTGAAGATTGGTTTCGTATGGTTTTTCCGCTGGCTTTGTTTCTACACTTGTTTGAATTGCTCTGAAATTTAGTGGGTGCCTCCTTTAGGGATTTGTTGACTGCTGGTTTAACTGGATTTTTGAATTTTTGTAAACCCTTGTTTGTTCTGTCGACGAGAGTGATGTTACTTGTTGCCTATTATGCTTCCTAGAGACAATGCAAGTTAAATAGCAGAAAAATGAAAGAAAAAAAAACTGAAGTAATTCCCTTGTTCAAAGTTTGAAAAATTAAAAGTTCTAAGTATAGTTTTCCTTCAATGGTTGCCTTATGCGTTTGCCTAGCATATGACTAACTTTGCTTCATTCATCATTGTTTTTTTCTTGGTTGAATTAGTTTTGGTGATTATTGTAATAGCTGTCCAGATTTATTGGTAATTGGCTTTTATGATGATACAAAGAAATAATGCTTCTGAGTTTGCAGGATTCTCCTGTCTTCAATTACATCAACAATCTCTCACCTATTGACTTAGTTAAATCTGTGTCCGCTGATCAAACTTTCAACTCTCTATCTTTTTCATCCCCTCCATTGGTGTTCACATCACCAAAGCTCAATCCCCAAAGAAATGCTAGATCTATTAGAAGGTGAAAACTAAAGTCCCATATTGTTTTCCTTACTTTATTATATCAAATGAATGGGTACTGGTGATTATTGCTGAGTCAAGTTTTATCTGGCTGTTTTTGTTACTGTTAGGCGCCAATTCTCTGACCCATTGAAACCTGAGATCTCTCACATTAAAGGTGACAACAATACGAGTGAAGGGCTCTCAGAAGCTGTTGAACTACCTAACTCGTGCACCGAACAACTCGGATGCCCAACTTCTAGTAGTTCAGCTAAGGAGGTTACAACTGACCCACTCAATGAGGAATTGGAATTAGGAATTGGGCTGCCAAAAGCTTTCAAATGTGATAGTGCTGGCCCAGATGGTGACATTGCACTTCTTGATGCAGTTAGGACGGATACTGAGCCAGAAAAGGTGGACAAATCAAATGAGAGACATTGTTTATATGAAAGTGAAAAGCATTTGCGCAGAATCTGTCGAATTGAGCAAAGTGAAGATGATGCAGGATGTGATTGGGATACACTGATTTCTGATGTGTCTGATATCTTGTGTTTCGATTCATCCATTAGTGCAGAACAGTCTGAAGAGCAGAAAATTGTTGATCCTGGTACAATCTCTTTTGTCTCAAATGTACTGCAGATCCCACAGGATAATACCAATGGTTCGGAGAATATGGAATCTACCGATTGTGTTGGTTCTTCTGAACACAAAATGGGAGAAATAGGAACTCAGTCAATGGAATTAGGAAAAATGGAGGCAGATAAAATACCGGCCGTTCTTTCTGGCACTCTACTGAGCAAGCTAGTTGTGGATGATGCAGCCACAGTTGTGGACATCAAGGGGAAAAAACGCCTATCCAGCTGCAAGGTAAAACTTAAGTAACTTTATTTTACTATGAGTGTTGCTTAATACAATGTAAATAAAGCTGATTTCTTTTGAGGTGACAACATTAAACCAACCTGACGTTGTGTTGAAATTTATATTCTTTCTGAGAGCCTTGGGTGATTGGGTTATCTTGATAAACTTTGTGAATTCTTTCCAAACATCTAGCTTTTCAACCTCAAAGCTTTGCTTTTATGGTATAATTGTCCTATATTCATTATTGTGAAGTCGTTCATTTTCGTATAAAAAGATTTATGGCAGTTCCTTTTTATAAAGTTGTGGGATGAAACTAGGCGACTGCTTACTGAAAGAAATGGCCAAGTCATGTAAACTGTTTTCATATGCAATACAAAGAAGTTCCAATTTAGTAATAAATTGCTTTAACTACATAAAGCACTAATGGTGATTTTGTACGTTTTTCTTTATCCAGTTGACATACTTCTGCTTGTTTTTGAGCAGCAAAATAGAATACGAAGGCTGGTTTTTGAGATGGCTGGTGCTCATAAAAAGAAATCAGTATGTGAAAGCAATAGTACTCCTCAGATCTCACCGCAAACAGATAGTGGAGTTGCCCAGGTTGAAATGCATTCAGCTGCAAGGATGTCCATGTTATCAAGAAAAGGTATTGGTTTGCACTTGAATGCTCTTACTACTACTTCAAGTGATTGTAAAATTGTCAAGATCGAGACTCTATCTTCCAGGCAAGAAATAAGTAAGCTGACCTTCAATCTTTTTCTAATTATTTGACATTTGGCTCAAGTTCAGTTAGTAAATCCTTACCTTAAACCTCTATGGAACTGGAGACAGGTTTGGAACTTTGCGACAGTGAAGATAAGGCAATGGAAAATTCTCAACAAACACCAACAGATATTAGTGAAGACTTTAGCACTAGCAGTCCTAAAATGAAGAGGTATTTGTAGAATTGATATGTTCTGAAACGCGAGTTCAACTAGCTGAACCAGAATATTCAATTTAATTTCTAGTTACTTGCAGGCACAAACTGGAACCTGTTGGAGCATCCTGCAAGCGATGTAACTGTAAAAGGTCAAAATGCTTGAAGCTGTAAGTTCATTTGTTTGCCTAAATTTATGCAAATAGGTTTAAAGTGTCCTTACAATCAAATGCATTATCTCAATTCTTACATTTATTGTAGCATGATAGATCCTGTAATCGGAATTATAATTACTGTGAATGTTATGTTATTTTCTACAGTTATTGTGAATGTTTTGCTGCTGGACTCTACTGTATTGAGCCCTGCTCATGTCAAGATTGTTTTAACAAGCCTGCTCATGAAGGCACTGTTCTAGAGACTCGGAAACAGATTGAATCTCGCAATCCTCTTGCTTTTGCTCCTAAAGTGATTAGAAGCACAGATTTTGTTCCTGAAATTGGGGTTAGAAATCCTCTGTCTAGCTAAACTATTTGATTATGAGTCATGCTAGCATGTTAATGGTTACATTCCATCCTCTTCTTGTTTAGTTAACATGGTCTCATTTGTGTGGCAAAGTGCCAATGATGCAATCACATTGCATCCTCTTATTTTTGTTAGGGCATGGTCTCTTTTGTGTGGTAAAGACAATGACATGATGCCTCACAACATACGAGAGATAATTGTATTTTGATGGCTCTGGTTTCATTTTAACGGTTGACTGTTTGTTCTGTCATTGGCAATATTTTTATTTCCTTAAATACTCTGTGCAGGATGAAGCCAACAAAACTCCGGCTTCAGCCAGGCATAAGAGAGGATGCAATTGTAAAAAATCCAGTTGCTTAAAGAAATACTGCGAATGTTTCCAGGTTTTTACTCTTATCACTTTCTTTGTGCTGTTCTTTTTATCCCATCTAATGTAGACAACACTCTGTATTAAGGGTGGGGTTGGTTGCTCTTCCAACTGTAGATGCGAAGGGTGTAAAAACACTTTTGGTACCAAGAATGGTAAGTGTTTATCATGTCTTCTTTTAAGTACTTGTTCAAATCCTAATGGTAGAAATCAATGACTTTGCTTGCGATGAGGGTCCTACCTTTCATTGATAAATGGGTTCATACTTACTGTTTGATTGATTACTTTCAACTTCTTATAGGACTTGAAGAAGATGAATTTGAAGGTGGAGAGTCTGAAATCCTTGAGAAGAATGCATTGGATGTGAATCTGGATGGTAAAATAGAAGGCGGCCAAGAACAGCATGCAAATCTTCCAAAACTTTCTGAAAGTGCTAGGTTCTCTATTTCAGCATATTATAAATCAACTTAACATTCTCACTAATGACAAGTTCACTTTTTAAAGATTGAATGTTATCATTTTGTTAGGTCTTCAATTAAACTTCCAATGACCTTCAGTGGGAAGCTCTCAAGATCTCTTCCAGTTATTGGTACATCGACTCAGTTGTGCTCCAGCCAAAATCCAGGAACAGATCTGTTTTGCCAGCCTAAATTTGAAACACATCTTCAGGCGATTCCAGAAGAGGAAACCCCTGAGATTCTAACCAGCAATCGGTCACCTGCAAGTTTAGTTAAGTCAACCTCACCAAACTGCAAAAGGGTTTCACCTCCTCATCATGGATTCGGGTCGTCTGCTAATTGGAGAGGTGGTAGAAAGTTGATTCTGAGATCTGTCCCACCCTTCCCATCTCTCAACTCACCGCATCCGCAATGACAGAATCCTCCGATAAAATTGTCATCGTCAAGAATTATAATGCCGAGGCATGTTGTGTTATGAGCCAAGCATTAGGGGATCCCATGTATAATAGTAGTGAGACGAATTCATTTCCCTGTCCATAATGCTATCTTCCATGGCACCTTAAAAAGTTCATGTAATGTAAGTCTATCCCTTGTATCTTAGTTGTGTTGCCCAAGATAAAGCAGTGCCTGTAGCATATACTTCTAAAGTTTCTCCAAGTTGTAGCAACTCTAAAAGATATTTGTTAGTTACCATTTGTACTATAAACTCTGTGTATTTTGTAGTTGACAGAATCTTTTTTCTTGCTCTTTTGTTTGTTTGCAATCCGTAAATTAAGCGTACAAGTAACTATTAGTCCTTCAAATTTGGTTATAATTATAATTTTCTCTCCCTTATTTAATACGTATGTTCTTTAGTTTTTGAAAGTATGTTTACCATTATAATTAATTAATTGATTATTATTTTTTCTGGTTTTAATGGCGCAAAAAAGAGATTTTATTAAATTATAATAAATTATTAAAAAAATTGGCTATATTAGTAATTCTTTATGAAAATTATTAGGTTGAAGCAATTAAAGAGTTACAATTATGAGTAAGCACAACAGCTAGTAGCCTGCTCTCTATGTCACACGGCGAAACATCTAGGCTTGAAGGGACAGAAACCTACTCTATATGTCAGAATTTGAATTTTGCGGACTGACTTGACCTTTAAGTTGATTTTTTTTTTATCTGAAACAGATAGATGGAAAATCAGCGTTCGGTAATAAAGAAGACGACATTGGAGAATGGAGATAGACTTATCTTCTTCCAGAATTTCTGGGTCAATAATGAAGTGAAGGATATTTATCACTTATTTTGAAATTTATACTGTTTTTGGCCATTTCATAAATCACTTGATTAGACCATAATTAAAATTTGGTGTCTATAAACACGCTGTGTGATGCGATGAAAATCAGTGCTCAAACTGCATACAGCCGTACAGCCAGATAACCGAATCTAGTAACCAGAGTTTCAAACTGCATAAATGAAGCGTTCTTGCGCCATTGCTATCATTCGTTTCTTCTGCTTTAGTTTGCCTACTTGTGCTATGATCTATAGAAATAATGAGACAGATCGGCTAGCTTTGCTAGAATTCAAGTCTAAAATAACTGATGATCCTCTTGGTGTCATGACTTCATGGAATACCAGTTTTCATTTCTGCCAATGGTATGGTGTTCATTGCCGAGGGAGACACCAGAGAGTTACGGTGCTAGATCTACGCTCTCTCAAGCTTTCTGGTTCCATATCACCCCATATTGGCAATTTAAGCTTTTTAAGAGAATTGTCCCTTCAAAACAATAGCTTTACCCATGAAATCCCTCCTC
>CANUEX010071358.1:0-24557 GCA_948099535.1 Jatropha multifida | reverse complement strand
TTATTCAATAAATTTTCGGGCGAACCAAAATGATTTTCGATCCCCATAATATTACGTGGCGTAATATTATTGGCTAATAATTTACAATTTAAATTTAAATGGGAATGTTTCGAAATAAAAATTTCAGGGTATTATACTCTCAAACTAAAATAAGAACTAAATTAACAAAAGAAAAACAAAATTTTCAAATTATTGCATAATTTGAGAAGTACACTTTCAGTATTACCAAAATCTAATAAATCTCTTTCATACAATTTTTAAATTTGATTTCAGTTTTCCCAATTCTTGACATGAATAACTCTGTGAAATTAATTAAAATTGGAGTGCGATGGAGTATGAATAGAAATTTTAGTTTATTATATTTTATTTAACACTATATTTGGATAGAAAATTAGAGAAAAATATATAGAGTGAAAATAATAAGAAAAAATAGCACACAAAAGAATAATTTTTTGGCTAAATGATGCCAAAAATAAAAATATGAATTTTTGGCTACTTTCACAATTTTTCCCAATTTTTTTAATTTTTAAAATTATGATAGTAATTTTATTTTTTTCCATTGCAATTATAGCATTTCTCTTGTATCTATTATGAAATTATTGATATTACCGTTAGTGGATTCATATTTTGACACATCAGCACCACATCACCCGACCATAAAAAAGAGAGCTAAATGATAAAAAAGAGTTGAAATTTTCCGTATTTATAATTTGAGCCCTTTTTTTTTTGGGACGTGTCATATAACTTATTTCATTATTGCATACATACTTAGAGTAGTTTAATTATAGTTTCATTGGTGCATACAACCTATCAGTCTATCAAGTAAATTTATTATTTAATTAATCACTTATTTAATAATTAATATAATATACAAAAATTATAATATTATAACACACAAGTTTGTTACATTATATTTTTCATTATCTTAAATTTTAAAATTTTAAAATTAAAAATAAATTATCATAACCCAAAATAATTTTTAAATAAATAAATTTCAAAAACAAATAATTTTTTTAAAAATAAAAGAGAAATAAGGTCACTATATTAATTTAAAAATTAAAAAAATTGACTAAAATTGTAAAAATACTAAAATTTAAACCTTTTAGTTATTTTAGCTTTCTGCTGATGTGGCAATGATGATGTCAAAATATGAATTCCACTAATTGCAATGTCAATAACATTTAATAGATACATAAATGAGAGTGTAGTTATAATAAAAAAAAGATTATTGCTACAATTATCAAAATTAAAAGAATTGATTGAAATTATAAAAATAATCAAAGTTTGTACTTTTTGTTAAGTTTTTTAGCCTTTTATTTTCTTTTTCGATGTGTGGATTTGTGAGAGAAAATAATAAATGAAAAAGATATTATAAATTTAATCATGATTAGAAAAAAGAAAAAAGAACTTTACAACACATTAGAGGCAATTTTGATTATTTTCCCCTCAAATTAGAGACTTTCCTTCCATAACTTTCTTCCTTCTACATTATTTCAATTTCCCTAGAGAAATAATTTTTTTTTTCTTTTGCATTTTTCCTCATTTTCTAGTGAAACGTTTTAAATAAGAAATTTATATTGTTCAAAATAGTGAACAACAACACGTTGAAGCTAAAAAAGCACTGCTTGTTTTATAAGAATTCAGGAAAAAGTGACATTTGTCCTAATTATATATTAAACATTTCAAGTTTTCAGTGGACAAAGGCAGAATCAAAAGGAAAGGCAACGTGTAAGGGCATAATGGTCATTTAATGGAAAACAATAATTCTGGAACTGGCAAGTTTTGTGGATCTGCTAGTGGAAGCGCGAAAATAGCTAGCCGCAAAACTTTCATAAATTATAGATTATATTTCGTTATTTATCATTTACAGTTTTTAATTTATTATTTTAAGTTATAATAAAACATTTATTAACTTGGGTAAATTATTCTTTATTTCAAATCATTCCTCCAACCCATAAATATTTATGGATATAAAAGCTATTATAACAGTTATTATAGTTTTTATTAGGGCTAAAAGTGAGCAATGGTCGGATTTAATCAAATCTAATTTGATTTAAAATACTCAAAATTCAAAGTGAGGGTGTTTTGTTTCACCGACCTGATTCGTTAAATATTTCGGACTCCGACTGAATAACCCGATAAAAATCAGATTGAATCGAGTCTGAAATATTTAACGGATTAGATCGATAGAACTAAATAATCTCACTTTAAATTTTAGATTTTTTTTTATCGGGTTGGGTCTGTTGCTCACCCCTAATTTTTATATATACATATTGAATTTTCTTTTTCAACACATCATAATGGCACACTCTATTCTATTCATTTAGAACTATTATTTTTCGATCCTAACAAATAAACTTAATTTTATTTTTATAAAAATTAAAAGTATCATTAATTTTATAAGATTAAATTATAATTTTTAATTTTTTTTCTAATATGGTATTTTTCTATTCAATTTCAGAATGGCTATATTTATTTATTTCAAAATTTAATTAATAGCAACAGACTGTGAACTTGTGGATAAACATAAACATCAAACAAAGCAAAATAAAAAACTATAAATATTATTCTGTTATACAAAGGAAATAAGACATAGATTAGTTTATTATTTTCACTTCGAAAATGCGGGAAGTCTTAAATTTCTATAAATAAAGAAAAAAAATGTTTATGCTTATCAAAAAGTTTCCTAAATTAAAATTTTTTTATTCTACGTATATATTTATATATTTTTTCCAAAATAAAATCTCAAAGTGAAAGCAACATATAAGAAATAATTAGGAGCCGGCAATTTGGACCATTGGTATAAGCACCTCCCTGGGAACATAAGAAAATAGTCAATTGTTCCGTTAAAGTAGTCAGATTGATAGCTAAAAAGTTGTTATTTGCAACTGAAAATAAAAATTCTTTAGCAAATTTCCAAAAATACCCATCAGTCTTTCAAATTATCAGAAATACTATGAACAAACCTGCGCTTTCATTTTCTCTCATGGCCAAATAAATATATTCTATCATCCCCCTCGTTTTCTTCTTCAGGCCATCATTCAACTCTCCTTCCGACTAACCGCCACAGAGCTAAGTCGTTTTCATTTTTTTTATTGCTTTTCACAGGATAAGTATGGGTCGTTTCAATCTCAGACGGAAAGCTTGTTATCAAATGTCGATTCTCAGACGCTGCATTTTTCGAGTGTGGAATCAAATTGTCATGTGTTCTTTAGCGAAGCCTGTCCATTATCGGATGTTGCCGCCGCTTCCCTTGCCGGCTTCTTCGTCGGCAGATCGCGAATTCGTCTCGGACAATGTCGCTCCGACGTCTCCGAGTGCCGCGATTTGTAATAAGAATAAGGATTCCGATTTGGTTTCTTTGAAGATTAGTCTGTTGGGCGATTGCCAGATCGGAAAAACCAGTTTCCTGGTAATTAATTTATTACTATTAACCATTATTATTAATCTGCGTTTGTGTTTTATTCATTAACATGCATTGCAATAATTAATTCGACATCTAGCTTGAAATTCTACGAAATTAAGCATTTTTAAAACAAATTAAATTGGCAATTATGATCATCAGCGTACAATCTTAATTAATTATGTTGCTAATTATGAATGAAGGCCAAGTATGTGGGGAATGAGAAAGAAGAGAGAGGAATGGTGAAAGATGGAATGAATATGATGGATAAGACATTATTGGTTGAAGGTGCACGTATTTCTTACAGTCTCTGGGAGATAGATGGTGAGTTTATTGTTTTCTATCTTATTTTCCTTTTTTTTTTTTAAAAAAAAAAATTAAATAATAATGGTGGTGTAGGTGATGAAGGAGCGAAGCACCAAATTCCTGTTGCTTGCAAGGATTCTGTAGCAATTCTAATCATGTTTGATCTTACAAGTCGGGTCACTTTAAATGGGTCTGTTCTTCTTTAAATGGGTCTCTTCCATTATTAATTTACTTTGCGGATAAATTATTATTATAGTTTTAATGATTATTCTGTTATTTAAAGTGTATATATGGTTTTTTTTCCCCTTTATATTGCAGTGTCATAAGGTGGTACCAAGAAGCAAGGAAATGGAATCTGGTAGATAATGCTTTTTTCTTTTTCTTTTCCATTTATTAAATATCTATAAATATAAAAAAACATTTCTGTTTGTAGACTGCAATTCCAATACTAATAGGGACCAAGTTTGACGATTTCATTGAGCTTCCAATGGATCTGCAATGGGCAATTGCTAATCAGGTACCATTAAAACATCTTCAAATCATCTAATTCTAATGGACTGATTTAGTTGTATCCGCTTCATCCATTTAAAGATAGGATGGATATGGATTCTAAAAATAAAATCCGACTTGTTCTATCTATATAGAGGACAGTATATATATTTAATATCGCTAGACGAATACGGGTATCGGATCTTCCCGGTACCCAATTCTACATAAATTATTTATATAATTTTTTACATTTTTTCTATTCCACTTTATCAGTAAAAAAAAAAAAATTGCATTTTACTTCTTTTCACATAAAATATTCATTTATAATTTTGAGAGTATATTAATATTTTTTTCAATTTTCTCCATATTTATTAAGTTGTAAATGCCAAGAAGCCAGATCACATGCTATTAAATATAGACAAAAATGAACATATTCTCTGTTTATTGAATTTTTATAATAAAAAATGGACAAGAAATCATGCATTGTTTGGTTAGATCCAGCGATTATTTAGAATTGTGATGTATCCATTTGGACAATGATGGAGGAGACTAGGAGATACCTGTCTACGTCAATGCTTTTAATAAGCAAAACATGCATTCAATCTTGAAGAAAAGAGTCGTCCACGTTTGTTGAATTTCTGCAAATTTTTTATTGCAAACCATTGTCTTCGGGTAAGTGAGAATTCACTGCTCCGTGCTTCCATTAAATTTGATAGTTCTAAACTTTTTCTTTTAGAAAATTAAAGTAGCATTAATTATTTTATTTCAATTTTACTATTTTATCTAAATATCTGCACAAAACATTTTTATTATTAGAAAATCATTAATTAAAAGATAATTTAGTCAATTGTCTTTATTTTTTTAAAATTGAGATAATTCAATTATTTTCTTAATTTTTATAAATTTTGGGATTACCAAATTTAATTTGCATTATGAGATTACCAAATTTCCACGTGGAATTTACTAAAAATTTCATTTATGCAAGAGTTTCTCAATTAATTGAGAAGTTTTTGCCATCTTTTTTATCTATTTGTTGAGCCGTGAGCCGTAATGGAATGTGATATCATTTTTGAATACAATAACACCTTTTTACAGGCAAGATCATATGCGAAGGCTCTGAATGCTACACTCTTCTTTTCAAGTGCAACCTACAACATTAATGTAAATAAGATCTTCAAATTCATAACAGCAAAGCTCTTTGATCTGCCTTGGGCTCCTGAGAGAAATCTCAAAATTGGAGAGCCTATTATTGATTTCTGAAAGGGAGACACTAATCACTGTCATTTTAGTACATAGCAAGAGCCTCATCTTCTTGCACTTGCACTTCAGCACCATCACCAAAGTAATTACAGGTCAACCGGCCACCGGACACATTTTTCTGTCATCCAGTGGCTTTGCGAGTTGTTTTGTCCACAACTATGGAGAGGTCGTCGTCGTCTCCTTGTATAAATAAAGGCGGCTGATGCTCAGATATTGTAGAAAATAGGAAGAAAAGGAAAGAAAAAAAAAGAAAGAAGGAAAGAAGAAAAAATTTTACATTTCTCTTTCCATGTGAGCCCATTTCCTGCTATTTGGAAGAGTTGACGAAAGGCTTGCAGCAAAGCAAGGGGAGGGATGCTTTAGAGAGAGAGCCCCAAACAGTCATCTGGGAGACCAAATGGCTCTTATGAGTTGTAATCCTCTACGTAACTACTAAATAATGTTTGTAAAAACACCAATATAAGTCTCATTTTCCTCTCTTAGATCAGTGGGAATCATTATTATTACAGGGTAAAACGATATTGCAGATTCTTGCTTTCCTGCAAAAATTCAGCTTTTCTACCTGACAGTTATCTGAGGTTCAACGGCAACAATGGGCCAGTTTGAAAAAATTGGTTGATTTATAACTATTTAATATTTAAAAGTTAGTTCAAACGCTATATTATTAAACACCGTAAAAAATAATAATGTTACTAAATATTATGTCTTATAAAATGTCATTTAACCTTTCAAACGCTATGTTGCTGAACACTCCCATAAAAAATAGCGTCAAAAGTTAAAATATATTTCAAAAGCTATTGCTGAACATAGCCAACATGCGAATAGCTTTAAGCAATTCACATTGTAAACAGAAACAACACACGTAATTCTATGAACATCACTAAAAGATGCCGCACCATTTTTATTATGAAAATAAGAAGGCCACTATCTGTGGCTCTAAAGTTTACACATTAGTGAATAGTCAGGCATTGTCATATGAAAAAATGTCTTCAAGATCATTTTGGTCTGACCAAAAAGGAACTCATCATGAAAAAAAATTTCACTCAAGTTTCACCTCTCTCTTTGGTGGATCTATCTGCAAATAAGTGTATGGCTCTGTTGGTTCCACCCTGCATGACCAAAAAGTACCATACACTAACGTCAATAACACAGTAATACAATCTCGCATAAATAAGCAAAAAAAGTCAAAAGATGGAGGGATGACAGTGCGACGAGGATCCCACATGAACAGGGCAGGGATAAAGAATACACTTCCCATACTGCCCTCGTGTGATCCCATGGGAGTTGAATGACTAAATATTTGGATTCATACATGCATTTACTAGTTTATTAAGCATATATGTGAGGCAATACCGTATATTTTTAATATTATAATATATTAATACTTTTAACCGCCCATCCTACACTGTTACTACGTCTGCAGATCAACTGAAGTAACCATGAAAGGCCTTAATTTGTCCAGTCTAGATCACACAACATTTTATAATGAAAGCAACTAAAAGTACATTTCAATTATCTGTGACTAAAATTACTGATCTAAGCCCATGAAAAAAGTCAAGAATATTTATGAAATCTAGCAGAAAACATAAACAAGTATATTCCAAAGTAAATTTGAACATACCCAGGCTTGGAGCGCATGCATTGCCAAAAGAGCTTAAAAGGTCCTGGAACTGTTTTAAATGGGTTCCCCTCAAAACAAGCCTGCATGGCAGAGATGGACAAATGCATTCAACTAATGCAATAAAAAAGCATATCAACCATATTCATTTTTCAATGCAAACTAGCTGGATCATAAAGTTCACTTCAATTCTCCAAAACATTGATCGAAGAATACGTCAATGTAAAGCAATATTCTTCCAGTTTAAAAGAAGGGAAAATGTGCCTAGTCAAAAATGATCAATCTTATTGTTCCAAATACAGAACCTGAACAAAACATTACCTTCTGGAATTTAAAATCATTAAATGTTATTTTGATTCCTTTCCTTTTTAACAATATATATCACTTATGAAGGGGAAATCTTAGAACTTAAACTAAGGATAGTTTTTCAGTCTCATTTTAAGGGCAAGGAGAAATTGTAAATTTTACAAGTCCTTAGCTCAGCGAGGGTTTAGCTGCAGATAATTTGGTCAGCTGCATCAATACTCTCTATTTGACCTGGTTTATTAGAATTAGAACTTCAGAAATAAACAAAGCTGCTAAATATTTTCGCTATTTCCCTTAGCATCATCTTCGAATGCTCCTTACTTTCATTTCTCCTTTCCTGCAACATCAATATGCTCAATCCTTGCTTTCCTTTCCAAATTCCAACACCCAAATTCAAGAACAACATTTTAATTGCCATTAAATAAGCAACATTCCTCAAGTTCAATGGAAGCGTAAATGTATTCATAATTTCCTTTTGGGATTTATAATGAAAAAGACATGCTCTCTTATTGCGCCAATCTCAACATATATAGAAAATTATAGAAATAATTATTATGTTTAATATAAATAAGGATAAACTTGCCAAAAATTCATTAGTTACTTATTGATATTTTGAGAGTGATAAATTTTTGTGGACAAAACTAACATAAAACAACAGTTCTTTGAGGATGGAGACAGTAGTTTTTAATGCATTCATATTGAGCTTCCTTTTTCAGCAGAACTTAAAGTCACTCTCACCTATTGATCTTATCCATTTTATTTAGAAATATTACTTCTCAACCCCATGAAAATAGGCTTCATTTGATTTTCACACAAATTAAGAAAATACAATTAATATGGTTAAATTATAATTTTAGTTAATTTTTTTTTCATAATACATTTTTATAGGTTTTTTCAAATTTAGAAATTTCAATGTTCATATTTAGCAATATTCTGTGGATAAAGATGCACATCAAGCAGAAGTAGAATGAAAGACAATAAAGATTATTCTCTTATAAAAAGAGAAATAATATTCTAATTTGAGACAAGTAAAAAAGGAAAAGCAAAAGGAATATTTTAATAGAATAGGAGTAATAATATTAACAGAAGAATCTACAAAGAAATAAAATTTCTTATGCTTATGGAAATGTAAACATTGGAAAAAAAACTTTCCTAACTTAAAAAAGACTTTTGTTATATGTTTTCATTTATATATTTTCTAAAAAGAATAAAACTCAATTTGTCCCTTGAACTTGGGAGCAACATTCAGTTTGCCAAAAATTAACTTTTTGTACAATTTATTCCCCTAAACTTGCACAAAGCTCAGTTTATTATTAAAAAAAATTTTAATTTAAATCAAAATATAATTAAAAATAATGAAATATTTCATTCCGATCTAATACAATTAAGAAATAATTAAAAAAATAATAAAATTTTTGAAACCAAATATCCATATAATCAAATATTTTATGATTCTATAATTTAATTAAATCAAATATCTTCTTTAGTTATTTTTTAAATCAAAGATAAGACACTATAACGTTTTTATAATTATTATTACGTCTTTAAATAATTTTTCTTAATTTGAACTTTTTAAATAATTTTTATTAGTTAAAAATATTAAAAAATATTTTTTTTATGTGAAACTGGGTGTTTTGTTCTTTTGGTGCAAGTTCAGGAGGTAAATTGTACAAAAAGTTTATTTTTGGGCAAACTGAATATTGCTACCAAGCCTAGGTGGCAAATTGAGCTTTATTCCTTTCTAAAATAATCTCGAGGTGAGAGTGACATACAAGAAATAATTGAGAGCCAGCAATTTGGCCCATTGGTAAAAACACCTCCATACAACATAAGAAAATAGTCAATTGTTCCATTAAAGTAGTCAGATCGATCGCTAAAGATTGTTACAACTTAAAATTAAGAATTCTTTATTTATGCACATTGTTCTGGAGTATCATATCACACAAGATGCTTAGCATGTATTTTACTTCCCCTATATTCTCTTGTATCTATGCCCAAGAAAGGACCCAACATCTACAGGTCCCTGAAATGAGAAATGGTTCAACATGGCCTTACCTGTCTGAAGTTATCAATGAGAAAAATTCAATAACTTACCCTATTGTTTATTCATTACTTCCTATCCCTTGCAAAGAATGTACCTAGAGGATGCACAACACATTTAGAAAAAACTTTCTCCTTGTTTTCATTTCATTATAAAAATCAAAAGAAAAAAAAATATGAAGCAATCTACAGTTGATGCCGTTTATGACAAATCCAGAGCCTCAACACATTAATTATCAAAACTTAGTTTCATTTCTGTCTAAACAGTTGCAAAAACCATATGAGGAAGCATCACCAAAGCTTTCCTTATCATTTTCTGAATTGCTTTACTGCTAACAACTTCTCCATTTACAAGCCTAGTTAATAATCGACATAAGAAAAACCATATGAGGAAGTATCATCAAAGCTTGCTTATCATTTTCGAATTGCTTCACTGCTAACAGCTCCTCCATTTATAAGACTAGTTAACCCAACATAAGAACAACCATTATGCATTACCAAATAGTTCAAATATCAAAGATTATACCATTTTAATCACTAGAAAATTACTGTTTTGTGAGGTTTAATTTGAGCTCATTATAACCAAACCAAAAGATGGTATGCAGCAAGATTTATGACAAATTTCAACAACTCTTGACTAATTTACACAGACTCCAAAATCTTAATCATAACACTAGATAGAGGAAAAGTAAGGGAAACGAAGATTTTAACAGTAAAAAATTACTTGGATAACATCTTCAGCTCGATCATTGCATCTGTGTGCTTTTGGTTGACGATGCTCTCCTTCTGGCATTCCCCACGGACTCTCTCTCCTCGGCACTGGTCTCGTCTCACTCATCTTTTTCTTCTGCAACTTATTGTCCAAATCCACAGAGTTAAAAGCCTTCAATGGATAAAGAAAATCCCCACCATTTGGTGTACAAACTAGCACACCACTAAGACGATTTTTGGAGGCAAAAGTCAGTGAAAACCCTTATATTATCTACACCCCCCAGACGGGATTTCAATTCCCTTATCTTATAGCCATTCTGCAAATGAAAAATTTCTCAAATTTGCGTAAATTATCTCCTCATATAACTATAAAAACTAATACATCCTATCAAAATCCATGTATTCTTTGAATTCCCTAATCCAAAATCCTTCATACCAAACATTGCTTCTGGCACTCTGGCACAGGCAACTTTTTATTAAAACTGTATCCGCAAGTCTAACTTATAATCTCTCAAGCATGAAGTTTTAGTTTAAAATAAAGCTTCATTCTCAAAGAGCATTTTCAAGAAATATCAATTAATTATACCCATCTGGAGAGAAGTCACAATTTTTTTTAAAGAGACCCTGTTGAGTAAAGCAACTAGATAGAGCACCTATTTTTTTAACAAATATATAAGTAACAAACAATAAACTGAAAGAAATTTACACAAAGGAATCCATCTTTCAACTTTTACACTATAAAAATATGTTTAATGAAGAACTATGTTGTCAAAATAAAATGTTGTGGCAGATAGAGAAAAAATAATAGATATGAACCAAAAAATTCAAAAGAAAAGCTTCAAAGCAAATTCCAGTCCTTGCAAAACCCATTTGAACTCAAAATAGATTCCAAAAAGAAAATAAAGAGAGACCCAAAAAGGTGAAAGAAAAAAAAAGCAGCAAACAAGTGTAAATATTTCTGAAGCACGTGAAATTATAATCAACACCCAAATTGGGACCATATCTAAGAAAGATAAATATTCTCAGAAGCCAAAAGTTATTCTGGAGTTGAACTATTAAAAGAAAAGGGTACAAATTTTCAAGAAGATACTGACCTGATTTAGCCCCTCAACTATTAATTAATGGTTCCTATGTGCTACCCACCATAAACAATTTACAGTAGCTGCAAAAAATAAGAGACCCAGATGAAATCAATCCAAATCATTAAACAATAAAGCAAAAGAGAGTAACTTTGTTTTTCTATGCAAATCATTAAACGATAAAGCAAAAGAGAGTACCTTTGTTTTTTCTGCAACATCAAAAATCAAGAGGGAAAAAAAAAAGAAGACAAAATTTTGACCAAGTTCTAACAGCCAATGTGCCCAATGAACAAGATAATTAGAAGTACCAAAATAAAATACCTCAATAATAACAATATACTTCAACAAACTATCTTTTTTATTGAAATGAGTTCCTATCCTCTTTTTGTACAGTTACTATCCTGAATTAAAACAAATCTCAAAGAACTTAACAATTCAAACAAAAATAAACAAGACGGGATATGAGAAATAATCCAACTTAATTATAACCTAGGATTTGAGGCAGAGTCAACTGATGTATTCAACTTAAAAATATTCCCAAACTTGATATTTTAACATGTATAGTTATAAATATATATGCCTAGTGCATTGCACCAGTTAATGTATTATGATAAGTTAACAAATGAACTGGCTAAACTATTTTATTCATGGTTGTGCTTTAAACTGTCAGATTAATATCTTTTACTTTGTAAGTTGTTAAACATAGGAAGAAATTACCAATTTTAAGGTCATTTGAAAATCGGCTCTTTGCAGCTTCACTTATCAAAAGATAATACAATTTGAAACATCATATCCAGTTATAGCAAGTAAGTGAGGATGTATTTATATTGAGAGGAACTTTCCTTCTCTCAAAGCACCAAATTGTCAATATATAAATATCACCCTTTAGTATCCCACCAGCATCAGCTAGGCATCAACCTTCCTATCTAAGGAAGAGCAATCAAGAATCATTCAAAAATGTCCAATTTACGTCCCCATTCACGATTCAGAGTTAAGTTTTAAGCATAACAATAATGATCTTTTAAATCCAAATAAATAAATACAAACTAAACAAAAGGTAAAAAAAAAAAAAAAGCATACGGAAACAAGTACCAAATAATTTTCAATTACAACAGCAGAGATTTTTACCAGAAAAGAAAAAAAAAATTTAATCAACTCTGAATCGCAAGGAGGAATTGGAAGACAGAAGCACGACGAAAAAAACTGACCTGTTTCTAGCGCTTTAGATGGCCGCCGAGCATGCGCGGAGCCAATTTTTGGGTATGAGGCAGAAGGAAGAAAGCTGGAAGCTTTGGAAAATTGAGATTGAATCGATTGTAATGCCTTATGCCTCCTGGATCAAAACGACATAGTTTTGATTTAGGATGAGTTTTTTTTTTCTTTTTTTATGTAATTATCCTATACGAAGTTTAAAATAACCTACATCAAAACTACGTAGTTTTGAGTATGATTTTTCAAATCTCATTTTGCTTTTCGTTGCATCCGTCGCTTATTGCCGCTTTTGCCTTTCATCCAAAGATGGAACCTGACGACCACGGCTCCATAAGCGGCCATCTCCTCAGGTTTACTCTCTATCTAAAGTTAGGTTTCTGTTTGATTAGGTAATTTGTTTCTCTTGTTCCGTTTTAGTTTATTGCATTAGAAATTTCGATTTGCCAATTTCGTGGTTTTTTATTTGTTTATCATATTTTGCCTATTTAGGTGCGTGTTTGAAGTATTTTAGTTTATTGAAGTATTTTGCCTATTTGATAGTTTATTGAAACTTTCGCTTTCTTTTTTTTTTTCTTGCTATCTATATTCAAATTTGATTTTTCCACTTTGAATGAGGTATGTAGGCTCTTTATTAACAGGGACTACTCTTGTTAGAAGCTCAACTTTTTTGCTGAAACTAGATTTCATTCTTTTGTATAAGCTGCCAAGTTCTCTTGTCTTAACAAAGGATAGTTCTAATAAAGAATTTTCAGTTTTTTTTTCCTTTTTTTTTTTGGATGGTTGTACGACATAAATCTATTTTCTTGTTATCCAGATAGCCCTTTCTTTTAAGAATTTTTGAAAATATATCATATTTTGTTGTGTTGTGATTTTCAAATGAAATGTTTGGAATGTAATTAGTTTATTGGATTATAGTATTATGTTCAAATTTCTAATTTAAGATGCTATAGAAGGATTCAGGTACAAAGCTAGTTGAACTTCGAGGAAACTCCGTTACTTTTCCCTGGCCATGCCTATTCCCAGTGGGAGAGAGATTGTGACAAGAGAAGCCTTAGGGTTCTTCTCTCACTTGAAGAGAACCTCCAATCAACCCCAAGACCCTTACATCTTCAACAAGCATCTTCATTGCCTAACCAACTCCTCCTGTGGTGACCTTTCTCTCAAGCTCTTCTCCCACTTCCTATCTAAATGGCACGCACCTCTCCCATCTTAATTCAATTCTTCATTCAATTCTGTTATTTCGTTTCTTTCCAAAAAAGGGAACACTAGCTATGCTCAAACCATTGTGGATTTAATGCCAAAGTTTGGATCTTTACCTGATATGGTTACTTACAATTCTTTGATTGATGGATATTGTAAATATGGCTGTGTTAAAGAAGCTTGTTTTGTTGTAAATAGAATTAGGAGTGGTGGGTGTAGATTAGACTTGGTAACTTTCAATGCCTTATTTAATGGGTTTTGTAAGGGGAAAATGTTGAGAGAGGTTTTTGTATATATTGGTTTAATGTGGAAGTGTTATTTACCTAATGTTGTCACTTATGGGACTTGGATTGATATGTTCTGTAAGATGGGGGATCTGGGGATGGGGTATAAGATCTTTAAGGAAATGAGGAAAGATGGCGTTGAGCCAAATTTGGTTGCTTATACTTCTTTGATTGATGGATATAGTAAGGTTGGTGATTTGGATTTTGCATTACAGTTGTATGAGGATATGAACAATGGTTTGCTTTCACCAAATGTGGTCACTTATACTGTGCTAATTGATGGTTTTTGCAAACGGGGAATGTTGAAAAAAGCAGAAAAGTTGTTTATGAAAATGTTGGAAGTTGGGGTGGAGCCCAATCCGACTGTTTATGCTTCAATAATAGATGGACACTTTAAGAAAGGGACTGTGGACACTGCAATGAAGTACTTTAAGGAAATTTGCAACACAAGTATCAAGCTTGATGTGGTGATATATGGGGTAGTTGTATCAGGACTTGCTAATAATGGTAGGTTTGATTTAGTATTGGAAGTTATGAAAGACATGTTGAGGAATAGAATAGCTCCTGATAAGTTAATGTTAACAATGATTATGGATGCCCACTTCAAGGCTGGGAATATAAAAGCAGCCTCTAGTGTGTACGGGGAGTTATTGGACAGAGGCTTTGAGCCCGATGTTGTAACTATGTCGTGCTTAATAGATGGGTTATGCAAACATGGACAGCATCATGATGCTAAAGAGTATTTTTGCAAGGAAAAGGCTAATGAAGTTTCATACACCATACTCATTGATGGAATTTGTAAGGAAGGGGACTTAAGTGAAGTTGAGAGGCTTGTAAGAGAGATGTCTGAAGCTGGGTTCATTCCAGACAAGTTTGTCTACACTTCTTGGATTTCTGAGCTTTTCAAGCAAGGCAAAATAGTGGAGGCCTTTAGGGTTAAAAATAAGATGATCGAAGAAGGTATTGAACCTGATCTGTTAACATATAGCTCTCTAATTTTTGGTTTGGCAAATAAAGGGTTAATGATCGAAGCGAAACAACTTTTTGACAATATGTTGAAAAGGGGAATCACTCCTGACTCAGTGGTTTTTGGTATTCTGCTTAGAGGATACCTTAAGCAGAATGACACGGTTGCCGTGTCCCATTTGCATGAGGAAATGAGAAAGAGAGGACTTAGGATAACTGATAGCAAGAAGACACTAAACGATATTTCTGATGGCAAATAAGGCATCTAGTGACTTGAAGAAATGATGATTTTATTCTGGAATTAGTCAGAATTGATGTTTCAATTTTGCCTTGTGACTACAGTGTTTTGCATCCTTTGGGAAATAAGCGGACTTGTTATTCTCTCTTTCTGTGATGCGAAGGCATCAAAATGATAGCAGAACTCCTCTCTCGCTCTGCAATTTTGCGGTTCAAAATCTCCCAAAATCAGGGGGAAAAAAAATCAAGCCCTAAGATTTTGCAATTCATCAAAGCTCAAAAGGTTAGGTTTCTTCCATTTAATTGGTGGCATTTTCAGTTCTGTGCTGTCATATCATCCAGGTTCAGTACATAGTTGATATTGAACGAAGCAATATTGTACTTGATTTTATTTGTGGCATATGGGAGTAGGTTTCACATAATTGTACTTTGGCACATTACTTGTTTGTTCGGATGAATTGAATTCTGAGTTCTTGACTTTGCAATTATAATTGATTGTCTATTTTTCCTCTGAGCTTCTGCTCCGTTTCTTTTTCTTCACTTTCAATTGGACTTTAAGGACGGTTTTTAAAATATGCCTATTTATTTTTTGTCATGTGAATTTCTGGTGATTATGTGACTTTGAAGGATAAGTTACAAAAAAGAATTGTTCTTGAATAAGGTTAGTTTTGTATTTATATTTAATTGTGGTAGTTTTTGAATCTTTGTAACAATTTATTGCACTCTGATTTAACTCGTGTTGGTAATTTCGTTTCTAAGTTATTTTTTTAATTAATTTTCGTTTTCCATTATGAAATTTGTCAATATGATTATTTTGTGTGACTCTGTTCTTAGTAGCTTGAAACCAACTTTAAGTTGTGAGATGGCTCTTTGTAATCTCTTCAAGCCATGGTTTTATGGAATATTCTGTTAAGATGTATGTGTTGAGTTACTGAAATGCCTATATTTATTTCAATTGCCTTGGACATTGCAATCTAAAGTTATGTGTGGAGTTTTTGCTTCTTGCAACCCTTAGCTTGCGGTTTAGTCTTCTTTCTTGCAGTAGCAAGTGCTTGTTGGTATTCCCAAGTTACATTGTGTGCCATTAAGTGGGATTTATAAGTTAATGCTCTATAATATGATATGGTTTTAGATTGCAATATATCAAATAGCTTCTACAATGGCCTTATTGTTGATTTTACTCAAATTTCTATTGATGAATTTTGTTTGATTGCAATTGATGACTATAGCAATTTATCATTGTAGGTGAAAAATAATTTAGTAAAGCTATAGGAATCCTGACCCATTCTTGACTAGCCTCATTCCATTCTGTCCCATGTACTCAAATACCCGTTCCATTCTATAGAGGAAAATGGGATGAGATGGGACTGCATATGCTATTGGATGGTATTGTGACTCTAACCCCTGCCCCTTCCTGATCCCTGCACACCCTTCTGTTTAATGTACGAGAGGTAGGTAGCAGACAAAAGGCTATTATCTAGCGAGCTTTTCTGATTGCAATTCCATATTCATAGCCTTCTTATTTGTTCAATTATGGTGGTATTTTATAGGGATCTGGTTTGACATGATTGAGATAGAGAAAGGTATATCTCTTTCTTTGATATGCTTTTCCTTTTCTTGACCTGCTACTCTTCTAACCTTTTTAGTTTTACACTGCAGCTAAAAAAGAGAAAAAAGAAGTGGACTCTCCTTCACCCTAGAGCCAAAAAGAAGTAAATGAAAAGGTTGAGACCCAAGTTCAGGCTGCTCTTGCTTCCTTTTCTATGGTATCAAGAAGCAAGAGTCTTATTGAAGTTCCATCTTCCAGGGGCTCCAACTACATTCCTCTTAAATCAAAGCCTCTTCAATCAAAGCTGTATAGGATAATGAGACATAGGCCTGATGTTTTTGTGTACCTTACTGATCATATGGAGATATCGGAAAACTTGCTCGAATGCTCGACTTGAGGTTCGAGTTTAACTCAAAAAATTTTAAGTTCGAGCTCGGGTTGAGGCTAGATGCTCAAATAACCTAAAATAATATTATATATATGTATATATAAAAACTTGATAAGGTTTGACGAATTTTCGAGCTGACCATCATTAGGCTTGAGCTCGGCTCATTTGCTAAATGAGCAGGCTCGAACTTGATTGGAGCTGAGCTTTTTCGAACTCTTTTCGGGCTGAGCTCGAACAGTTCGCAAGTCGGTTCGGCTCATTTACACCCCTAATCAGCTCTTCGTCTTTTCCTAGCCAGCCTTCATCAGCACTTGTTTTTTTTTTCAAGCTTTCAGAGTTGACCAAGGATCAACAGAGTTTAGTTTGCTCTTATCTTCCATACTTTGGGCAGTGTTGCAGGTTCTACTCAAGTAAAGTCGGCAGTGAGTCAAGAGCTGAGAAAATATATTTCTGACTTCTCTTGCAGGATAAGCCAGGTCAGAGAGGTCCGCAGTAGAGCAAACAGATAAGTAGACAAAATGACAACAAATAAGAAGATACATGAGGCCCTTCAACAGAAGATTTATGATTTGGAGACCGAGATTCTCGCTTCAAGGAGTTTGATACTGTTGCCGCAGCAGGTGTTGAGTTCAGGTGTGGATATTATACTGATGCAGAGTTCCCTATGTCAGAGGGGACAGAGATTGTCGCTTTAGTTCGTATTTTAGCCATTGGTCGGCTTTGCTATATTTTTGTGGAAAAATGGCCTATTTTCATTTATTATTATTATTCTTTACATGCTTTAGTAGCGGCAGATTATGGCCACTGTGTTTACAATGTTTACAGTAGGTAACCTTTCTTGGAGAAGCAATTTCTAGACTGACGCTCTCTGATCTCCCATATAATGGGATTGTGTTTCTTAAAAGTTGTGCGCATCAATGAGTATTCTGTGTGGCTTTTTGTAAAGACCAGCCAATCAATAGGCGTCTCGGGCCTTGTGAATCCAAAAAAATTGGCCCAGTAAATTATATTTTGGTTAATTTTTCAAGGAGTGGAACCTTAATTGGCTTGCTGGACCGTCTGTTTCGATCACGTCCGGTGCTGGGATTGGCGATTTTCGATTGCTTGAGGATCTATAAAATTCAGCCCGAATTAATCTATGAAATTCTGGCGAATTTTACGCTTTGTTTGGAAAGAAGAGTAAAAAAGTTAATTAGTAATTGTTAATTTTCTTTTTATAATTATTTTTCACCCTTATATTTATATATAATTAAGGAAAGAAAAATATTTATATATAATTAAGGAAAGAAAAATAGATCTATTTTCTTTTGTTTGGAAATAACAAAATTTTAAAGCAAAGAAAATATTATCATTGGAAATTAGTAGCCCTTCTGAAAAAATAAAAAAGGGCTTCTACTTCTGTTAACTTCACTCCCTTTGAGCTAACTGAGCTGGGGATATGACGACAACAGGCACCAACAGCTGAAATAGCAGCGCCTAGAGGGGGGTGTGCAACCTAGAGAGATGGCCATCTTCCTTCATCTGGCTTATGTTTTTCATGTAGTATTCAAACCGAATGACTCTATGAAATTACGTCGATACTTGCACGTATTACAGATAACGCAGGAGATATTTCTATTTTTCTCCCGGAGAATCTTTAGAATTACCATTGCTTAATTTTCAATTCGCTTGGCTTGGCTCAATAGGCTATGGAATAAAAATTCGCTTGGCTTGGCTCGATAGGCTATGGAATAAACGAATGGAGGCAGACTTGCTTGACCCTAGCCTTAGCTTCTGAAACAAGAGAACGGACCGACTCTAACTAATCCACTCCTACAAACACCTAACACGAAGGGTAAGGCCAGACCTCATCCTATAATTTTGTCTTCATTTATTTTTAAACAATAAATGTGATTCTAACATTATTGATTATTTTTTATTCGTGTGATTGTTGCAATTTTCTTCCAATCAAATATGAAAAATAGTTTAATTAAAGTAAAAGAGAAGATTAGGAGCGTGTTTGGTTTGGCTTATGGTAAAGAATAATCAACTTATTTTAAAAATTCCAAGCATTAATTTGATTGATTGATGAGCATAGCAGCATGGTCAAATTTGAATTGAAAATCTAAATTACTCTTTGATTGGCTAAAACATTATATTGATACTAATAATTTTTAAAATGGATAATTGCAATTTTGGTGTATCAACCAAAAAAAAGTTAACAATTTAATAAATTAATTATTAATTTTTAATAATTGAGTGAGTTTTACATGTGTTTAGCTGAAAATTTCTGTAGGACGACATAGGGCCAGTTATTCATTTGGTTTTTGATTAGTAAGCACTAAATAAGAATCTATGTGCATTAATTATAAATTTAGTGTCTCAATTTTCGAAAATTTTATATTTTAGTAACTCAACGGAAAATATATTTGTAGTCAGGGTTTAAATACCCAAAAAATTCTCGATCAGATGTTTTCGGCTCACATACCAAGCTGAAAATACATATAAGATATAAATATTATGCCACAATGGGTTTTTTTTTTTGCTGACGTGGATATTATACCACCACCACTTCTAGTTCTCATTCTCGAACAACTCTATAGATTTCCTTAATCTCCATTCACAAAAACAATAAATTACAATGCCCATTCAATTTCAAAATCAATATCAACATTTACATTTGAAAACTTAAGAAAAAGTCTATTGATTAGAAACAAAAATCATTTCAAAAGCAACTGCAGAAATAAAATTAAGAACCAAACAATCCAAACCCAATTAAAAATTAAAACATAAACTGAAAACCAAAAAGAAGAAATTACAAAGCCGAAAACAAGGGGAAAAAAATGAAAACCCAAAGGGTCATTATAGCATATGAAACTCAAAAGGTTGTTTTTTCAGTAGCTGGAAAAGAAATAGCAGAAAAAGTTGAAAGCAAACTTTGAATCTAAACAATAGGTAACAAAAGCCCCATATTGAACTACGAAATGAACTGTAAGCTATTAACTTTATTTTTGCAAAAACCTTCTCAGCAACCAAACTAAAATAAAGTAGAGATTGAAAATGGAAGAGAGAGAGAGAGAGAGAGAGAGAGAGAGAGAGAGAGAGAGAGAGAGAGAAATAGAGAACTTACCTATGCGAGAAAGAGAGAAGGCGATAGTTTTTGGACGGGATAATGATTTTAGGAACAAAAACAATGGTGTTCCAATATCAGTAACGCTTGGACGCAAATTTTTTTCAAATTTCGTACACCTGCCCCTTTTGATCCCAGTAATTCCTCTGCTTTTCGTGTTTATTTTGGTCTCGATTTCTAGGATTTAATGATGAAGTTTATAGTGATATCGTGCGGCGACATTATTTTAGTGGTTGTGGGTTTGAAGGAGGCGCTTGGAGCAAAAGCGTTTAAAGCTGAAAAGTAAAATTTATAGGTTTTAGGGTTTTGAGGGTTTTGGGAAGGAGGAGACTAAAGAGTTGAAGATGGCTAATCTGATATTCATCGATGAAGAGATGGCGTGGTGAGAAGAGCTCCAGTTCGAAAAGAGGACTGCTGAGTTGTCCAATACAAATAACTAATAATGGTTGACAACTCAGCATTCATTTCCACATCAGAAAAAAAATCCATAGTGGTACAATATTTATATTTTCAGCTTGTCACATAAATCGAAGACACCTGATTGAAATTTTTTTTAAATTTAAACACTCAATAAGTAAGTTTTTTTGTTTGAGAGACTAAAATAGAAAATTTTCGAAAGTTGAGACCACTAACTAATAATGGAAAATGACAAACCTGCCCTGCTTCTTTAGCTTCCTTCACCCAAAAATGATCCAAGGATTGAACTCTCAAACACAATCTCAAATGAAAAAAAAAAAAAAATCAATTTTCACAGAATCTCTCAAAATGAAAAATCTCTCAATATGGAAAACTCATTATCGATCTACCTATTGGATAAATCTCTCAAAAAAATCTTTATAAAAAATATTGGCTTTATGATACCTTCCACTCAAAACCCACACCTTCTCCTTTTCTCTCTCTTTGATTTGTCTCTGTTATCTCCAATGGCAAAAACCCAGAGGCCCAAGAAAACAAAGTTGGTAAAAGTATCAGATGCTAATTCCAAAAAAAAGCCCCTTCAAAAATCCAATTTCTTTAAATGCAAGAGTGAAACCTTCTGCCTCACCACCCACTACCGCCTTCGCCGGCAGCGGTACTCCCAAAAATACTTGAGCAATTTTTCTTTGTTTTTCCATCGCCATGGGAATTGAACTCGAAAAGTTGAAGAGCTTAGTGGCAATGGTTTAGTGTTTCTGGTAGATGTTGTGACTCCTACAAAACGGCTCCTGTTGCTCCGTTTTGCCATGCTGACTCGACTTATCTTTGCCTTCACTGAGATTCTAAGATCCACGACGCCAATAAGCTCGTTTCTAGACACGAGCACATTTGGATGTCTGAAGTTTATGAGCAAGCACCTGCTGTTGTCACTTGCAAAGCCGACGCTGTCGCTCTTTGTGTCACGTGCAGCGATAGTATTCACTCCGCTAACCCACTCGCCCACCGACATCAATGAGTTCCATTTGAACTGTTCTTCAAGTTCGCTGATTCCATTGTTAAATTGTTGCTGTCAATTTTTTAGTTGGTGGCTCTACGACCGGATACCACCACCACCAACAAGATGATTCTATGAGAGACTCTTCACCTACTCGTTTTACATCTACTGCCTCTTCTTTATCTAAAATTGAAGAAAGAAAATCTTGGATGCTTTGCTTGGGTGAATGGGGCATGGAGAAAGAGGCGGGGATAGATTTGTCATTCCCATTATTAGTTAGTGCAATCTAGGTATATTCCTATTTGGTGCCTACTAATCAAAAACCAAATGAATAAGCGGGTCCACGTCGTCCTGTAGAGACTTCCAGCCAGATACATATGCAAAATTCACTCAATCTATATATATATATATATATATATGCCACGTCGTCCTACAGGGACTTCCAGCTAGATACATATGCAAAATTCACTCAATCTATATATATATATATATGCCACGTCGTCCTACAGGGACTTCCAGCTAGATACATATGCAAAATTCACTCAATATATACACCCAATATATATATATATATATATATATATATATATATAATATTAAGTCTCTAAAATGTCTATGTAAACTTTTAATTTTATTGGTTAGCTAAAAATGCCATTAAGGGTAATTTAGTCTTTTATTGATTAGTTAAAAATGTCATTAAGAGTAAGTTAGTCTTATTTTAATTAGTAGACTTTTAATCTTATTAGTATTTTATTAGTTGATTATAAATTATTTATTTCAAAAATCATTGAAAAATATTAAATATCAAGTAAATAGAAATATTAAATCAATTAGGAATCCTAATATTAATCTAATTATTATATAATAGTATTACGATAATTATATGGACTAATATTTAGTTCAACATAATAGTAATTATGATAAGTAGTAATTGATTATTATTTCTATAAAAGAAGATTTATTTAAGTACTAAATATATAAATTACCGATTATGAATTTTGAAAATAATAAAAATGCTAGTGCCCGTTGAAAACAATTTGCATCTATTGAAGTTTCCTTATCATTATAAAAATCATTTTCTAAGACTCATAAGATCACTTTTTCTTTGTGTTTAATATTGTTTTGTAAAAAACTAAAAGGGATACTGCTATTAAAGCCGGAATCAAATCATAGTGGTAGACTTTAATTCCTTAAAAATAGTGAACACACTATCAGGCATTTATTTTTCTATTTTTTACATTTTGTATTGTTTTATTTCTAGCATATAGGTTGCAAATAAAGCAAACTATTTGTAAACTATATGAGGTACAACTCAATAAAAGCTCAGCTTGATTTGAGTTTGGTTTCGAAAAGAACATAATTTTAGGCCGACTTAAATAAATCAACCAAACTTGAGCAGGCGTAGTTCGGCCAGGTAAGGCTCACGAATTGTCTTATTTATGAGGTTCGTGAGCAGGCTTGTTAATAAATTCGTGACTGGAATAGTTTAGTAAATTCATGAACAGACTCATTTAGTAAGTTCGTGAGTTAGTTCATTGATTGGTTCATGAATTATCACGACCCAAAATCATGGGCCGGACCGGTACTAAGACCTAAGTAAGCTTAAGGTCTCCAAAACCTGTAGTAAGCCTAAACTATAACATTTCATCTTGATTGTCATTTGACACTAAAAATAGTAAGTCTATATTATGACATTGTTCAATAAACAGTTAATATCATTTCTGGCCCAGTTTCAATATCACATATATAATTCATAACTCGGGCCTATACCCATTTAATAAAAATAGATTTTCATATAAATATTTATTTTTCATAATATGGTTAAACTATTTCTAACATATAGTCTCCAAAATTTTCAAAACAATTACTTCACAAATTATTTGTCAGCACATAATAATTTTTTTTTACATAACCAATATCAATTTAGCATCCTAACTGCGGAATTGAATAAAGTATGCATAATGTCTCAAACTTAATAAATAATTTATATTAACATTTTTAAAGATTAAAATAACTATTGAATCTCTGCAGAGAAATAAGTAGAGTCTTAAGAACCAACAATTCTTCTATTTTCTGAAAAATGTTTATGAATGGGGGTGAGTTTCACTAAACTCAGTGAAAAATAATAAATAATGCAGACACATTCATGCATTATGCTTTCATAATATATGAAATGGACACACTTCCACAAGTACGTGTCATAACATTAGCACATTCAAATAATTCACATTCAGATATTCACAACATGTGGAAATTGGTCAGTGACGTCACAAATCCACCTATTGGCCTTCGGCCAATTTCCATTATAATAAAATATATATATATATATATCGGGGAGCCGATCCCCCATACTTGGCCCACTGACCCATAGTGACACACGTCGTCCCGATTTCCACTTAGATACAAAGCACATTATTTCATATTGCAAATATTCACCAAATATATTTAATACAATAAATGTAACGTATGAATGTAATCAAGGACGAAAATTATATAAATTTATAGAACCGAAATATTATATATCAAAAACTGAGATTATAGAATTGAAATATTATATTTGGAAGATGAAGAATAATATAACAATAGAAATAAGGAATGATTCGTGATTATTTTAAATAATATAAAGAGTATATAATATGCATATGAAATGCATGGTGTGCACCATTTATTATTACTCACAGTGATAGTAGAATATTTTAATTTTACTTTGGGTCCTAACTTGAAAAAGCAGTAGAGGATTTCGGTCGATCTAGAAAAATACATATAGTAAAGAAAATAATATCAGACATTGAATCCCTTAACTAAAAGCTTTTAATAAATTTATTTATTTATTTATTTTTTTCTATTGGTTTAAATCTAATTTCTATTTTATTTATAGTAGCATTCCCCCAAAATATAACTACCCATTTATATTTCAATATAAATAATAATCCAGTATATTAAATAACTATTCCTTACACAGTCTGTTTATCGGTAATTAATTACCCAA